>JAJJBR010000327.1:0-24673 GCA_022817965.1 Solanum lycopersicoides
AACGAAACAAATAGGCAAGGCTAAGTTGGCGATGGACGGTTGACAAAGCTAAGGTGTGCGCAATGGCACCAAGGCCTGATTCAAAGTGGGAAGTGAGGACCAAGGACTTGAGGCAAGGCAATTGGTGAGACTTGACAAGATGAAGGCTAAACAATGTCATGTGGCATGGCATTGATATTCAAATAAAGGACAAAGACAAACGACAAGCAAAGCTAAGCAGCAACGCAAAGATCAACAGTGTTCTCACTAACCCTCAACGTGCACTCGAACCTACCTACCGATTAATGTAGAGATGTTCAACCACTTGATCATGCCTAACTTGTTTGAATTTCTTTTCAGGGTTTCCTATATGAATTTTGAATGTGGATATAAACTTTTTTTGGGGCAACTGCTGCATTTTTCAAGTATTGATCATGATGCTCCAATTTGGGACAAGAATACCTAATCTGTGTCTAGAATCACAACCTTTTAGGAACATTCTCACCATGACCATTTAATCCTGCCTTATAATCTCCTAAAACATCTGATTCTTTACATTCATGAATGAAATGTATTATCTGATGTAGACGTTAACAACTAATATCTGATGTTCCTAGATTAAATCCATTAAGTAACAAGAAATCTGACACTACCTTATTTCTGCATGCTGAAAATACTACAGGATTACAAGTTTTATATCAAATCCAAAGCTTACCAAATAGACAGAATGTTAGCATTCTTACCGAGTAGACAGAATTTAAACCATTTTAGATCAAATCCAATGCTTTGATTTGTAACCTGTGGCCTCAATCTCCCCTTTGTAGAAATCTTTCTCTTGTTAGTGTCAACTTACTGTAAACTTGTGTCACTGTCAATCTGTCTCTTGGGGATTCAGCTGAACATGCAACCCCAGTCTCAAGTATGCTAACCAAGCATTCCATTTCTTCTTTCTTGATACTGCCCCAGTATTCTTTGACATTGGTTGCTTTACTCATCTCACCATGAAAAGTTGTTTTGTCTAGAACCTCCATAACTTTCTCTGGAAATGCTGTTTCGACAAAGTGGTGGGGACTAAAGCTTGCTTGGAAAAAGTGTCTGTGGGTGTTCTTCCAGTGAATATCTCCAATATGAGAATCCCAAAACTGTACATATCTCCTAAAACGGAGACATTACTAGCCATGCCGTATTCTGCAACAAGCAAATTTAGCTTATAAATAAACCACTATTGTTAGAAGAAATTTCATATCACAGTTTTTGTTAACCTAGAAACATTACCTGGAGCTTCATAGCTAAACACAAGATCATAAATGCAGCTCTTGAATCCCACCAAAGCTCGGAGTTCCGGTTTAATACATCTGTACTCAATTTTGAAAATATTCAAGGGAAATACAAGCTTCTTCCACTAATTCTGTTTCCGTAGTAGAGTAGGCATTGTAACTGACTAGAAAGGTTGACTGTTGAATGAGGTAATGTACCTACAAACTGGTTGTCTCCAAAATGAAGCATTTGTAGAATGCTGGCAGTTGGTAAGAGAATTGACAAAGTCAAGGTCATCATGCTTACCGTATCCAAGTTGGTTACTCCAAACGTTGAGCCACAACAAATTCCGCAAGTTACCAAACCCTTGGGTATATTTCAAGTGAAATTGTTTACAGGAAAATCAAGTTCTAGCAATTTTGAAGCATTGGCCAAAGAGGACGGTATGGAACCAATGAATTGACATTTCACCAAGTAAAGTATTTGGAAATTAGGGAGTAGTTGCCTAAATCGGATCTGAGATTACTAGGGATGACAAATCATACAACGGAGGAGGGAATTCCCCGGATAAGCTATTTACTTACAATCCAAGAAGCCTCGACTTGGTCAATCGAGCTAAAGAAGCTGGCACTTGTACCTCTAGATTGTTGTACGATAAATACAACTCTTCTAAAGATGTAAGATGTCCAATAGAACCTGGAAAGAGTCCTGTCAGGTTGTTATTTCTGAGATACAGTTTCACTAACTTTGTTAAAGATACAACTTGGTTAGCAATTTTCCCCAGAAGAGCGTTGTGTTCCAGGGCAAGGCTCTTGAGGTTAACTTAATGTGATAGATTAACTCAAATTTCCCCTGTTAGATAGTTGAAACTCAATATTCAGGTTTTGAAGCATTGACAGCCTACTGAGTTGTTGATGAATTTTTTTATGGAAGGCATTTTCTGCAAAAAGAGGTTTCCAAGATGAGCTGAGATCGTACCTGCCAGCCTCAGCCCTTTGAGATTCAAACGGATGACTCATCCATGTCTCAGGCCACATTTTACTCCAGTCCACTAACCGAAATGAACAGAATAATTCCAAGAGACGAAAACTCTTGATATAGATCCTCAGTTATTTGGGACTTGAATCCAAGTAAGGCAAGTTTGTCAGTTTCATTGCCAAGAAAAGCAACTGATACAGCTTGTTGGAGAGAAAAAGAGAAAAGAAACACAGCATGGATAGCCAGAAAGGTGTGAAGTTAAAACTCGCTGCGAAAACATCCATTCTGGAAAATGTCAAGAACCAAAAGATACACCTCTCAGAAACGTTGATTTTGGTATTGGAGCACCACTGTGCGGTATAAGATGCACAATTATAAAACAAGCTGCCAATGACAACATTGCAATGTATGTGTGTCTTTTCCATTTAAGCAAGCTGAAATATACACAAAGAATATTCAAGAAACTCTCAGCTAGTATATTCAGCTAAAACATACACAAATAATATACTAGCAGAGAGTTTCTGCATCCACTTATATATATTGGGAATTAAGAAAACTAAACAACAATCATCCAACGAAAGAATTAGTAAAGCATTGAATATTTTGATGCATACTATATATATAGTACTGTCCAATTCATTCTGTTGTTTACATCCTCTCAGTTCATATTCCCCATGCAAATTTGCTGTATCCGCAACCTCATCAGCTTGTTCATCACATACCTCATTGATGATCAGTTCCAAGCGGCATAGCGTTGATAATTCCCACAACATCTTGATCCTCTAAGGCATGATCCTTTTTATGACGTGAAATCCAACTGATTAGTAATACTTTCAACTATATATCCTTCAATAGTCCACCTGTTTATTGACACAATTATTGGCTCATAAGTGACAGTAATATTCTAACTTTTGATACAAAGAAAGAAGAGGCTATACTAATTGACCATCCTGAATTTATTGATCTTCATGTGCCATCACTATCCATAGAAGCCAACACAATGGTCTACCATAGAAGCAAGCACAATGATCGACAAACTCAAAACAATCAATCAGTATATCATCTACTCTCTTTGTATCAAAAGGTAGAATATGACTGCCGCTCATGAGACAATATAGAAAATTACACCAAGTGGACTACCAAAGACCAATCAGTTGGATTTCACGCCAAAATTCAGATCCATCTGATGAAAGTACGTGAAATTCATATAACAAGATTGAATTTTCAGCCAACATATTGATAGTTACCAATTTGTATTGATTTAAATTCGGGCAAAGAGATGATTCTATTTAAATAATGAATAGGGTATTTATACAAGACATTGGAACATAAAGATTAGGAAAGAAATCGATACAATTACTAATTAAACTAAATGACCACCTTTACCATTATGAATAAGGATCAGAAAAGAAAATCATACAATCAATCAAAACAAATGGCAATCTTTACGGTTATGAATAAGGATCAAGAAAGAAATTAATACAATTAATCAAAACAAATTACAATCTTTATAGTTATGAATAAGGTAAAACAGGGAAACGAATCTTTATCATCATCATCTTACGAAAATGCCCATAAAAAATTAACTGACTCTCTCTCTTTATTATTAAAAATTATTACCTAGACCTCTTATCAAATAATGAATTATACTTATGAATTCAGTACTTTTGATTTTTGATAATCACTTTTTGTAATTGCATTCATGCTACAATTATTGTCAGCTACTTTGAGCTTCCAGCACTATTGAGCTAATCCATTGTCAATCTCTTCATATACTTTACATTATTTATAAAATGTTTAATTTTACCCTCCATTTTAACTCGAGGACAAACGGCGTAAAATATATTAGTGAATTAGAACACCTATTTTGCTTAAGTGATGCTAAGCTAACTATGAATTATTGTTAAACCTTATGGAATTCTAGGTAAAAGTTCTAACTATCCTAAACGGAAGACACATACTTTAAAATCTGTTAAAAATGAATAACTGGCGAAAACTTAGGTTAATTAGTTAAAAAGGAGCAAATTTAAAAGGAATATGTTATAAATACTTGATAAAATACTTGTGATATGTATCTTGAAAATAAAATCTCTCATATTTTGCAACAAATCAGAAAAGTAATAAAACCAAATTAGATTAAATAAACATTCATCCAAGCGGTTGAAAACTTATCCATCTTTAGTAAAAGTTTACGTCCCCTTTTTTTGGAATGGTTTAAAACTTTCAACAAAACTTGCTCATTAGACATTTCATAATCAAAAGCTTTTCGTGATTTAGACAATTTATTTTTTTAAAGAAAAAAACTTAATGGATCTAATCAAGATGTAATTAATCTATTTTTTAAAACGATTTGCAAAAAAAAAAACGAAACCCAACATAACTAATCTGTTAAAAGACTAAAGTAGCTTAGTCTAACAAAAAAGTAGAAAGGGCAAAGAGGAAATAAGTGTCATATAATACAAAGTCAACATATCAGCAAGAGCACAAACATAATAAAGTAATGACTAAAAGAGAAAACAAAGGAGTAGTTTTCCAGATTTCTTTGCTAATTTGCCAGGTTCATTTTGCATGAGCTTTTGATAAGTGGGAGACACAAAGAAGAGAGATGCACGCTTTGAAATGAGACTTCTTGCCCGGTAAATGTCTTTTATGAAGACTCCAATTAGCTCCGAAAGGGTTCATGTAAAGGAGAGAGTAGGAAATTAGTAAAACAATATAACTTTATATGACAGTGAATAAATCAAATATAGAGCTAAGTAAAGTCGTAAAATGAATCTGTTATCTAAACACGAAAATGTGCAAATGTCGCAATTGGTAACTTTAAACCTAACTCAAAACAGCCAAGCCACCATTCATGTCTTTTGAGCACAAAATTAATACTCAAGTTCAACTACTTTAAGCTAAAAAAACATTACTTTTCAATCCATGATCCTTCGACATTTTACACCGCCATCACTTAATAACTTAGAAGTAAACTTATACATGCAACTCTACTAACTAATGGATTCAGAAAAGAGCTGAAAATCTATAATTTTTATGCGCATAGAGATAAGATAGGATCATGGTTTTTCTCACACTTTTTTTTTTTTTAAAAAAATGAAACCTGCATAACATTTCTAACTAAGCAAGAACAACACTCATCTCTTTTTAAGACACTTTTACAAATGAATACATGAGCTGCAAAAAGTTTATCATATAAAGACAAAATGAATATGGCGTCATATCTATACAGAGCTCGAATGAGAACCTAAGTATATTTTGTAGTCACCTATAATAATAGTTAAGTAATGATTTTTCTTAAGATAAAATAATTAAGAGTTTAATGTCACCTGTTGGAGGGCAGTGAACGAGACCAAGTCCGAATAATGGTTTTAGGTGCGGGGCAAAAGGCGAACGTCCACAAAAATGAATGCAAGACCTGCTCTTTATAGTGACGAACTAGGGTTCTTCTGATTGCAACTTTGGGCAGAATTCATAAGAGATTTCAAAAGTATTTTTGATTCGAATTAAAGAAGAGAGATGTGGATGAAGGAGAGACAGGGGGGATAACGCCGGACTAAAACAGAACTGGGGATCTCTGTCATTGTTGAAATTGCTGGAGTTAGTAACGGATGAGTTATTTGCTGGTTCAGAAAATAGATTAGGGTTTCTGAGCTGATTTGGGCTATTTTTGAATATATTTTGATATAAAAAATATGGGCTAAAGCTTGATACCAGAATTTCTTTGTTTTTTTTTTAAAAAAAAAAGTATTTTTGGCTTCTAACTTAATAACGAATGAGTATAAAAGTACAGAAATTCCATTCAAAATATTTATTATTTATACAAAAGAAATATTTCTAGGTAAAAGTTGGATTTCAATAGAACTGCTATAGTCAAAGAATGAAATAAAAGTTGTATCAAAACACGAGTCCTTATTGAAACCAAATTTCAAACATAACAAAAATGACAAGAGAGCAGAAGAAATATATGTTATGGAATTGCAGGAAGATGTATTGATCTCCCGCTTGCCCTTGAAGTACTTCTATTAAAGAAACTTAAACTTATGCCTTTAGCGAAAATAGTGATATGCTACGTCGTTTCAAGTTAGGCCTTTCTTTAATGTGGTCTCCTTTCCCAGATCGCTCGTTTCAAGCTCAGACTGAACATTTAATGGCAATAGGGTTAATGTTATTGCATCAAGAGCCGTTAAAGTCTATAGCGACATTTATATAAGATGTTGATTTTAAATACTAATTTTTATTATTGTTGCTAAATATAATGTTTAAGAATGACAAAAGTCCCACATCAGTGATTAATGAGATGGGTTGACTCCTTATAAGGCTTGGTCAATCCTCCTCCCTTTGAGCTAGCTTTTGGGGTGTGAGTTAGGCGTAAGACCTAATTTGACATGGCATCAGAACAGGGGTTCCACATCGGGGATTAATGAGATGGATTGACTCCTTATAAGGCTTGAGCAATCCTCTTTCCTTTGAGCTAGCTTTTGGGGTGTGAGTTAGGCCTAAGACCTAATTTCACATATAATATAACAGCTAAATCCTTTATTTATTCTAGTGAGACAATGAAATATATGTATGGTTTATTATAAATGTGTCAAATGAGAAAAATACAAAATTTGTTCTAATTGCATGACAAAAGCGTGTCAAGTTTAAAATCGTTTGATACTTAAGAAATTATTTCTTACAGGTTGACAATGTTTGATGTTGTGAAGAATTACTTGAGCAAGAGAAAAAGGTGAAAACCCTACTATAAACATAGTAATTGTAATTAATTAACTTTGGAAAAAAATAATTTAATTATGGAAATAATTTTGATTAGAATCCAAGTATGATTCAACTTCCTGTTGATGTTCTTTTCTTTCTTTTTTTTTAGTAAATTGTTGATTTTCATTTTTCATGAATTATGGTTATTTTATGGAAAAATTACTACGGTTAAATCTCATTAAAATTAAAAGTAACTGATGGTGTAGAAATTTTTGTACACCCGATGGTGCACAAAACTTGAACTTAGATTACATTTGTTCCAAGAAAGGAGGATTTATTAATAAAATAAATATATATAACAGGAGAATCATTCCCATCCTTCTATCAAATATTCTGGCTGTTCGCTTATATTAAATACATGACAGGGGTTCTGAATTTCCATCCTTCCATCATATATTCTGTTTTTTTTTTAAAATAATAAGTTGACCAATTAAGCTCATGTTTTTTCCAGAGTTAACATCAAAAAAAGTCATCAACAATGTCATTGTAATGACCCTCTTGTATTTCATTTGTTTTGTTTTGAGTTTTGACCTTTGCATTTGAGTATAACTGCGCTATATTGCAGCTGCATTTCCTCCTATAAAGCAGTCGAGTTTAAAATAGAAAAAAAATAGTTAGTAAACACTTACCTTGCACGCACCAGAGAGTCGTGACTCGGACATTTGAAAATCAATTTCAAGAACTGCATAATTTTTAATGCATATTTTAAAGAAAAGCTTAGGTGGATAGAGCACCAAACTCAGAATCAATGGACAATCATGAAGAAAAATGCTAAAAAAATATTTTATTCTTGATATATCATTGGCAGCTTATTTTATAATCGTGTGTCTTATACCACTTAGTGACTCTCCAATACCAAAAACAACATTTGTGAGAGGCGTCATCTCTTGCTACTTCACATTTTCCACAATGGAAATTTTCCCAAAGAGTTTTAATTCCCACACCTTTCTGGCAACCCATGCTTCTTCCACTAATTCTGTTTCCGCAGTAGAGTAGGCGTGGTAAGTGACTAGAAAGGTTGACTGTTGAATGAGGTAATGTACCTACAAACTGGTTGTCTCCAAAATGGAGCATTTGTAGACTGCTGGCAGTTGGTAAGAGAATTTATAAAGTCAAGGTCATAATGCTTACTGTATCCAAGTTGGTTACTCCAAATGTTGAGCCACAAGAAATTCCATGTTATCAAAACCCTCGGGTAGATTTCAAGTGAAATTGTTTATAGAAAAATCAAGCTCTAGCAATTTTGAAGCATTCGCCAAAGAGGCCGGTATGGAACCAATGAATTGACATTTCACCAAGTGAAGTATTTGGAAATTAGGGAAGTAGTTGCCTAAATCAGATCTGAGATTACCAGGGATGACAAATTGTACAACGGAGACAATCCAAGAAGCCTCAACTTGGTCAATGGAGCTAAAGAAGTTGGGACTTGTCCCTCTAGATTGTTGTACGATAAATACAACTCTTCTAAAGATGTAAGATTTCCGATAGAACCTGGAAAGTGTCTTGTCAGGTTGTTATTTCTGAGATACAGTTTCACTTACTTTATTAAAGATACAAATTAGTTAGGAATACAAGGCTCTTGAGGTTAACACAATGTGATAGATTAATTGGAATTTCCCCTGTTAGGTAGTTGAAACTCAAATTCTGCAAAGAGAGGTTTCCAAGATGACCTGAGATCGTACCTGCCAGCCTCAGCCCTTTGAGATTCAAATGATTGAATCTTCCGTGTCTCAGGCCACATTTTACTCCAGTTCACTGACACAAATGAACAGAATCATTAGGCCAAGAGACGAAAACTCCTGATAGATCTTCAGTTATTTGGGGCTTGAATCCAAGTAAGGAAAGTTTGTCAATTTTATTGCCAAGAAAAGCAGCTGATGAAGCATGTTGGAGAGAGAATGAGAATATAAACACAAGAAACACAGAAATGACAAGAACCAAAAGATGATACCTCTCAGAAATGTTGATTTTGGTATTGGAGCACCACTGTGTGGTATGAGATGCAAAATTATATAACAAGTTTCCAATGACATTGACAAAAAAATATTTTGTTAGCAATTTTCTTCAAGATTGATTCTAACTTTGGTGCTTGATCCACCAAATCTTTTCTTTATAATATCCTCTACAACATGATCCTTTTTATGACGTGAAATCCAACTGATAAGCAATACTTTCAACTCTATGTCCTTTAGTCCACCTGTTTATTGGCGCAATTATTGGCTCATAAGTGATAGTAGTGTTCTAGCATTTGATACAAAGAAAGAAGAAGCTATACTAATTGACCATCCTGAATTTGTTGATCTTCATGTGCCATCACTATCCATATATCACGACCATTCAAAATTCACCATAGAGGCAAACACAATGATCAATAAACTCAAAACAATCAATCAGTATATCATCTACTCTCTTTGTATCAAAAGGTAGAACAGTACTGTCACTTATGTGACAATATAAAAAATTACACCAATTAATGTGTGGACTACCAAAGACCAAATAGTTGAAAGTATCCCCAGTCAGTTGGATTTCACGCCATAAATTAGATCGCTCTTATGAAAATACGTGAAATTTGTAGAACTAGTTGGAATTTTCAACCAGGTTACTTATGGTACCAATTTGTATTGATTTGCATTAGGGTAATCAACCACTAGACCTGTTTTTTCTAACTCGTTTCTAGGAGCATTCGGATATGGAATCAATGGACACTCTCCAGATAAGGGATCGAAAACACAGTAACACCTAATTCTCTCAAACTCAAAAGAGAATCAAACCATTACATGAGCCTAAAATCTCTAGGCCAAAACATAATGTCGTCACTGATTGAGTGATAGGGTTAAAGGAGATTTTTGGAATTGTCTGATTAATCTCCCATCATGTACTAAATAGATGAGTTGTGTACAAGTGACTTTTTGGCATTGGAACAATGCTTTGGAAAATTTAGGATGAGATATCCTACCTTTGAAATTCTTCGATAGAAGCTTACATTGAACAACAAAGGTAGGATATCTCATCCTGAAATTTCCAAGAATTTTAAAGGTATGATATCTCATCCTGGATTTTCAAAAACTTTATTCCAACGTCAAAAAGTCACTTCTTCACAACTCATCTATATAGTTCATGATGGGAGATTACTGAGAGAATTCCCAAAAATCTCCCTAAACCCTATAACTCAATCTGTGACAACGCTATGTTATGGCGTAGAGATTTTGGCTTCATGTGATGGTCTGCTTCTCCTTGAGTTTGAGAGAATTAGGTGTTACTGCGTATTCAATCCCTTAACTGGAGAGCATCAACTGATTCCATATCCGAATTCTCCTAGAAATGAGTTAAGAAAGACAGGCCTAGCGGTTGATTACCCTAATTCAAATCAATACAAATTGGTAACCATAAGTAACCTTGTGGAAAATTCCAACTTGTTCTACAAATTTCACTTGCTTTCATCAAAGCGATCTGGCTTGTGGAATCCAGAAGGAAAATCAAAACCTTTTTGGAACATTGTCACCATGACCATTTAATCCTACCTTTATAATCCCCTTAAAAGTCTGATAGAATTTTTCAGATTTTGAAGTTTAAAGCTAAAAGTAATAAGTTTAGAACCCTATGTTTGACGATAATTATTTTATTTATATGTAATGGAAAATGGGTTATCCCGCAATGATAAATTCTATTACATCCTTCCTTAAGACATATAGTCTCTTCTTGTTAGACCCCCGGATCTAAGTCACTCAGCTAAATGGCAGTATAGACAAGGTTTCTAAAGCATGTTGACCTTGTCACTTGCATAAGCCAACGAAACAAATAGGCAAGGCTAAGTTGGCGATGGACGGTTGACAAAGCTAAGGTGTGCGCAATGGCACCAAGGCCTGATTCCAAAGTGGGAAGTGAGGACCAAGGACTTGAGGGCAAGGCTACTTGGTGAGGACTTGACAAGATGAAGGCTAAACAATGTCGTGTGGGCATGGCATTGATATTCAAATAAAGGACAAAGACAAACGTCAAACAAAGCTAAGGCAGCAACGCAAAGATCAACAGTGTTCTCACTAACCCTCCAACGTGCACTCGAACCTACCTACCGATTAATGTAGAGATGTTCAACCACTTGATCATGCCTAACTTGTTTGAATTTCTTTTCAGGGGTTTCCTATATGAATTTTGAATGTGGATATAAACTTTTTTTGGGGCAACTGCTGCATTTTTCAAGTATTGATCATGATGCTCCAATTTGGGACAAGAATACCTAATCTGTGTCTAGAATCACAACCTTTTAGGAACATTCTCACCATGACCATTTAATCCTGCCTTATAATCTCCTAAAACATCTGATTCTTTACATTCATGAATGAAATGTATTATCTGATGTAGACGTTAACAACTAATATCTGATGTTCCTAGATTAAATCCATTAAGTAACAAGAAATCTGACACTACCTTATTTCTTCTGCATGCTGAAAATACTACAGGGATTACAAGTTTTATATCAAATCCAAAGCTTACCAAATAGACAGAATGTTAGCATTCTTACCGAGTAGACAGAATTTAAACCATTTTAGATCAAATCCAATGCTTTGATTTGTAACCTGTGGCCTCAATCTCCCCTTTGTAGAAATCTTTCTCTTGTTAGTGTCAACTTACTGTAAACTTGTGTCACTATCAATCTGTCTCTTGGGGATTCAGCTGAACATGCAACCCCAGTCTCAAGTATGCTAACCAAGCATTCCATTTCTTCTTTCTTGATACTGCCCCAGTATTCTTTGACATTGGTTGCTTTACTCATCACCATGAAAAGTTGTTTTGTCTAGAACCTCCATAACTTTCTCTGGAAATGCTGTTTCGACAAAGTGGTGGGGACTAAAGCTTGCTTGGAAAAAGTGTCTGTGGGTGTTCTTTCAGTGAATATCTCCAATATGAGAATTCCAAAACTGTACATATCTCCTAAAACGGAGACATTACTAGCCATGCCGTATTCTGCAACAAGCAAATTTAGCTTATAAATAAACCACTATTGTTAGAACAAATTTCATATCACAGTTTTTGTTAACCTAGAAACATTACCTGGAGCTGCATAGATAAACACAAGATCATAAATGCAGCTCTTGAATCCCACCACAAAGCTCGGAGTTCCGGTTTAATACATCTGTACTCAATTTTGAAAATATTCCAGGGAAGTACAAGCTTCTTCCACTAATTCTGTTTCCGTAGTAGAGTAGGCATTGTAACTGACTAGAAAGGTTGACTGTTGAATGAGGTAATGTACCTACAAACTGGTTGTCTCCAAAATGAAGCATTTGTAGAATGCTGGCAGTTGGTAAGAGAATTGACAAAGTCAAGGTCATCATGCTTACCGTATCCAAGTTGGTTACTCCAAACGTTGAGCCACAACAAATTCCGCAAGTTACCAAACCCTTGGGTATATTTCAAGTGAAATTGTTTACAGGAAAATCAAGTTCTAGCAATTTTGAAGCATTGGCCAAAGAGGACGGTATGGAACCAATGAATTGACATTTCACCAAGTAAAGTATTTGGAAATTAGGGAGTAGTTGCCTAAATCGGATCTGAGATTACTAGGGATGACAAATCATACAACGGAGGAGGGAATTCCCCGGATAAGCTATTTACTTACAACCCAAGAAGTCTCGACTTGGTCAATCGAGCTAAAGAAGCTGGCACTTGTCCCTCTAGATTGTTGTACGATAAATACAACTCTTCTAAAGATGTAAGATGTCCAATAGAACCTGGAAAGAGTCCTGTCAGGTTGTTATTTCTGAGATACAGTTTCACTAACTTTGTTAAAGATACAACTTGGTTAGCAATTTTCCCCAGAAGAGCGTTGTGTTCCAGGGCAAGGCTCTTGAGGTTAACTTAATGTGATAGATTAACTCAAATTTCCCCTGTTAGATAGTTGAAACTCAATATTCAGGTTTTGAAGCATTGACAGCCTACTGCGTTGTTGATGAATTTTTTTATGGAAGGCATTTTCTGCAAAAAGAGGTTTCCAAGATGAGCTGAGATCGTACCTGCCAGCCTCAGCCCTTTGAGATTCAAACGGATGACTCATCCATGTTTCAGGCCACATTTTACTCCAGTCCACTAACCGAAATGAACAGAATAATTCCAAGAGACGAAAACTCTTGATATAGATCCTCATTTATTTGGGACTTGAATCCAAGTAAGGCAAGTTTGTCAGTTTCATTGCCAAGACATTGGAACATAAAGATTAGGAAAGAAATCGATACAATTACTAATTAAACTAAATGACCACCTTTACCATTATGAATAAGGATCAGAAAAGAAAATCAATACAATCAATCAAAACAAATGGCAATCTTTACGGTTATGAATAAGATCAAAAAGAAATTAATACAATTAATAAAACAAATTACAATCATTATAGTTATGAATAAGGTAAAACAGGGAAACCGAATCTTTATCATCATCATCTTACGAAAATGCCCATAAAAAATTAACTGACTCTCTCTCTTTATTATTAAAAAATTATTACCTAGACCTCTTATCAAATAATGAATTATACTTATGAATTCAGTACTTTTGATTTTTGATAATCACTTTTTGTAATTGCATTCATGCTACAATTATTGTCAGCTACTTTGAGCTTCCAGCACTATTGAGCTAATCCATTGTCAATCTCTTCATATACTTTACATTATTTATAAAATGTTTAATTTTACCCTCCATTTTAACTCGAGGACAAACGGCGTAAAATATATTAGTGAATTAGAACACCTATTTTGCTTAAGTGATGCTAAGCTAACTATGAATTATTGTTAAACCTTATGGAATTCTAGGTAAAAGTTCTAACTATCCTAAACGGAAGACACACATACTTTAAAATCTGTTAAAAATGAATAACTGGCGAAAACTTAGGTTAATTAGTTAAAAAGGAGCAAATCTAAAAGGAATATGTTATATATACTTGATAAAATACTTGTGATATGTATCTTGAAAATAAAATCTCTCATATTTTGCAACAAATCAGAAAAGTAATAAAACCAAATTAGATTAAATAGACATTCATCCAAGCGGTTGAAAACTTATCCATCTTTAGTAAAAGTTTACGTCCTCTTTTTTGGAATGGTTTAAAACTTTCAACAAAACTTGCTCATTAGACATTTCATAATCAAAAGCTTTTCGTGATTTAGACAATTTATTTTTTTAAAGAAAAAAACTTAATGGATCTAATCAAGATGTAATTAATCTATTTTTTAAAACGATTTGCAAAAAAAAAAAACGAAACCCAACATAACTAATCTGTTAAAAGACTAAAGTAGCTTAGTCTAACAAAAAAGTAGAAAGGGCAAAGAGGAAATAAGTGTCATATAATACAAAGTCAACATATCAGCAAGAGCACAAACATAATAAAGTAATGACTAAAAGAGAAAACAAAGGAGTAGTTTTCCAGATTTCTTTGCTAATTTGCCAGGTTCATTTTGCATGAGCTTTTGATAAGTGGGAGACACAAAACAGAAGAGAGATGCACGCTTTGAAATGAGACTTCTTGCCCGGTAAATGTCTTTTATGAAGACTCCAATTAGCTCCGAAAGGGTTCATGTAAAGGAGAGAGTGAGGAAATTAGTAAAACAATATAACTTTATATGACAGTGAATAAATCAAATATAGAGCTAAGTAAAGTCGTAAAATGAATCTGTTATCTAAAACACGAAAATGTGCAAATGTCGCAATTGGTAACTTTAAACCTAACTCAAAACAGCCAAGCCACCATTCATGTCTTTTGAGCACAAAATTAATACTCAAGTTCAACAGGTTTAAGCTAAAAAAACATTACTTTTCAATCCATGATCCTTCGACATTTTACACCGCCATCACTTAATAACTTAGAAGTAAACTTATACATGCAACTCTACTAACTAATGGATTCAGAAAAGAGCTGAAAATCTATAATTTTTTATGCGCATAGAGATAAGATAGGATCATGGTTTTTCTCACACTAGTTTTTTTTTTTTAAAAAAATGAAACCTGCATAACATTTCTAACTAAGCAAGAACAACACTCATCTCTTTTTAAGACACTTTTACAAATGAATACATGAGCTGCAAAAAGTTTATCATATAAAGACAAAATGAATATGGCGTCAGATCTATACAGAGCTCGAATGAGAACCTAAGTATATTTTGTAGTCACCTATAATAATAGTTAAGTAATGATTTTTCTTAAGATAAAAGAATTAAGAGTTTAATGTCACCTGTTGGAGGGCAGTGAACGAGAGCGAGTCCGACGCCTTAAACCTTTTTTCAGACGAGCATAAAACAATGGTTTCAGGTGCGGGGCAAAAGGCGTACGTCCACAAAAATGAATGCAAGACCTTCTCTTTATAGTGACGAACTAGGGTTCTTCTGATTGCAACTTTGGGCAGAATTCATAAGAGATTTCAAAAGTATTTTTGATTCGAATTAAAGAAGAGAGATGTGGATGAAGGAGAGACAGGGGGGATAACGCCGGACTAAAACAGAACTGGGGATCTCTGTCATTGTTGAAATTGCTGGAGTTAGTAACGGATGAGTTATTTGCTGGTTCAGAAAATAGATTAGGGTTTCTGAGCTGATTTGGGCTATTTTTGAATATATTTTGATATAAAAAATATGGGCTAAAGCTTGATACCAGAATTTCTTTGTTTTTTTTTTAAAAAAAAAAGTATTTTTGGCTTCTAACTTAATAACGAATGAGTATAAAAGTACAGAAATTCCATTCAAAATATTTATTATTTATACAAAAGAAATATTTCTAGGTAAAAGTTGGATTTCAATAGAACTGCTATAGTCAAAGAATGAAATAAAAGTTGTATCAAAACACGAGTCCTTATTGAAACCAAATTTCAAACATAACAAAAATGACAAGAGAGCAGAAGAAATATATGTTATGGAATTGCAGGAAGATGTATTGATCTCCCGCTTGCCCTTGAAGTACTTCTATTAAAGAAACTTAAACTTATGCCTTTAGCGAAAATAGTGATATGCTACGTCGTTTCAAGTTAGGCCTTTCTTTAATGTGGTCTCCTTTCCCCGATCGCTCTTTTCAAGCTCAGACTGAACATTTAATGGCAATAGGGTTAATGTTATTGCATCAAGAGCCGTTAAAGTCTATAGCGACATTTATATAAGATGTTGATTTTGAATACTAATTTTTATTATTGTTGCTAAATATAATGTTAAAGAATGACAAAAGTCCCACATCGGTGATTAATGAGATGGGTTGACTCCTTATAAGGCTTGGGCAATCCTCCTCCCTTTGAGCTAGTTTTGGGGTGTGAGTTAGGCGTAAGACCTAATTTGACATGGCATCAGAACAGGGGTCCCACATCGGTGATTAATGAGATGGGTTGACTCCTTATAAGGCTTGAGCAATCCTCTTTCCTTTGAGCTAGCTTTTGGGGTGTGAGTTAGGCCTAAGACCTAATTTCACATATAATATAACAGCTAAATCCTTTATTTATTCTAGTGAGACAATGAAATATATGTATGGTTTATTATAAATGTGTCAAATGAGAAAAATACAAAATTTGTTCTAATTGCATGACAAAAGCCTGTCAAGTATAAAATGGTTTGATACTTAAGAAATTATTTGTTACAGGTTGACAATGTTTGATGTTGTGAAGAATTACTTGAGCAAGAGAAAAAGGTGAAAACCCTACTATAAACATAGTAATTGTAATTAATTAACTTTGGAAAAAATAATTTAATTATGGAAATAATTTTGATTAGAATCCAAGTATGATTCAACTTCCTGTTGATGTTCTTTTCTTTCTTTTTATTTTAGTAAATTGTTGATTTTCATTTTTCATGAATTATGGTTATTTTATGGAAAAATTACTACGGTTAAATCTCATTAAAATAAAAGTAACTGATGGTGTAGAAATTTTTGTACACCCGATGGTGCACAAAACTTGAACTTAGATTACATTTGTTCCAAGAAAGGAGGATTTATTAATAAAATAAATATATATAACAGGAGAATCATTCCCATCCTTCTATCAAATATTCTGGCTGTTCGCTTATATTAAATACATGACAGGGGTTCTGAATTTCCATCCTTCCATCATATATTCTATTTTTTTTTAAAATAATAAGTTGACCAATTAAGCTCATGTTTTTTTCCACGGATTAACATCAAAAAAAAGTCATCAACAATGTCATTGTAATGACCCTCTTGTATTTCATTTGTTTTGTTTTGAGTTTTGACCTTTGCATTTGAGTATAACTGCGCTATATTGCAGCTGCATTTCCTCCTATAAAGCAGTCGAGTTTAAAATAGAAAAAAATAGTTAGTAAACACTTACCTTGCACGCACCAGAGAGTCGTGACTCGGTGACATTTGAAAATCAATTTCAAGAACTGCATAATTTTTAATGCATATTTTAAAGAAAAGCTTAGGTGGATAGAGCACCAAACTCAGAATCAATGGACAATCATGAAGAAAAATGCTAAAAAAATATTTTATTCTTGATATATCATTGGCAGCTTATTTTATAATCGTGTGTCTTATACCACTTAGTGACTCTCCAATACCAAAAACAACATTTGTGAGAGGCGTCATCTCTTGCTACTTCACATTTTCCACAATGGAAATTTTCCCAAAGAGTTTTAATTCCCACACCTTTCTGGCAACCCATGCTTCTTCCACTAATTCTGTTTCCGCAGTAGAGTAGGCGTGGTAAGTGACTAGAAAGGTTGACTGTTGAATGAGGTAATGTACCTACAAACTGGTTGTCTCCAAAATGGAGCATTTGTAGACTGCTGGCAGTTGGTAAGAGAATTCATAAAGTCAAGGTCATCATGCTTACTGTATCCAAGTTGGTTACTCCAAATGTTGAGCCACAAGAAATTCCACATGTTATCAAAACCCTCGGGTAGATTTCAAGTGAAATTGTTTACAGGAAAATCAAGCTCTAGCAATTTTGAAGCATTCGCCAAAGAGGCCGGTATGGAACCAATGAATTGACATTTCACCAAGTGAAGTATTTGGAAATTAGGGAAGTAGTTGCCTAAATCAGATCTGAGATTACCAGGGATGACAAATTGTACAACCGAGACAATCCAAGAATCCTCAACTTGGTCAATGGAGCTAAAGAAGTTGGGACTTGTCCCTCTAGATTGTTGTACGATAAATACAACTCTTCTAAAGATGTAAGATTTCCGATAGAACCTGGAAAGTGTCTTGTCAGGTTGTTATTTTTGAGATACAGTTTCACTTACTTTATTAGAGATACAAATTAGTTAGGAATACAAGGCTCTTTAGGTTAACACAATGTGATAAATTAATTGGAATTTCCCCTGTTAGGTAGTTGAAACTCAAATTCTGCAAAGAGAGGTTTCCAAGATGACCTGAGATCGTACCTGCCAGCCTCAGCCCTTTGAGATTCAAATGATTGAATCTTCCGTGTCTCAGGCCACATTTTACTCCAGTTCACTGACACAAATAAACAGAATCATTAGGCCAAGAGACGAAAACTTCCGATAGATCTTCAGTTATTTGGGGCTTGAATCCAAGTAAGGAAAGTTTGTCAATTTTATTGCCAAGAAAAGCAGCTGATGAAGCATGTTGGAGAGAGAATGAGAATATAAACACAAGAAACACAGAAATGACAAGAACCAAAAGATGATACCTCTCAGAAATGTTGATTTTGGTATTGGAGCACCACTGTGTGGTATGAGATGCAAAATTATATAACAAGTTTCCAATGACATTGACAAAAAAATATTTTGTTAGAAATTTTCTTCAAGATTGATTCTAACTTTGGTGCTTGATCCACCAAATCTTTTCTTTATAATATCCTCTACAACATGATCCTTTTTATGACGTGAAATCCAACTGATAAGAAATACTTTCAACTATATGTCCTTTAGTCCACCTGTTTATTGGCGCAATTATTGACTCATAAGTGATAGTAGTGTTCTAGCATTTGATACAAAGAAAGAAGAAGCTATACTAATTGACCATCCTGAATTTGTTGATCTTCATGAGCCATCACTATCCATATATCACGACCATTCAAAATTCACCATAGAGGCAAATACAATGATCAATAAACTCTAAACAATCAATCAGTATATCATCTATTCTCTTTGTATCAAAAGGTAGAACAGTACTGTCACTTATATGACAATATAAAAAATTACACCAATTAATGTGTGGACTACCAAAGACCAAATAGTTGAAAGTATCCCCAGTCAGTTGGATTTCACGCCATAAATTAGATCGCTCTTATGAAAATACGTGAAATTTGTAGAACTAGTTGGAATTTTCAACCAGGTTACTTATGGTACCAATTTGTATTGATTTTCATTAGGGTAATCAACCACTAGACCTGTTTTTTCTAACTCGTTTCTAGGAGCAGATATGGAATCAATGGACACTCTCCAGATAAGGGATCGAAAACACAGTAACACCTAATTCTCTCAAACTCAAAAGAGAATCAAACCATTACATGAGCCTAAAATCTCTAGGCCAAAACATAATGTCGTCACTGATTTAGTGATAGGGTTAAAGGAGATTTTTGGAATTCTCTGATTAATCTCCCATCATGTACTAAATAGATGAGTTGTGTACAAGTGACTTTTTGGCATTGGAACAATGCTTTGGAAAATTTAGGATGAGATATCCTACCTTTGAAATTCTTCGATAGAAGCTTACATTGAACAAGAAATCCATTAAGTAACAAGAAATCTGACACTACCTTATTTCTTCTGCATGCTGAAAATACTACAGGGATTACAAGTTTTATATCAAATCCAAAGCTTACCAAATAGACAGAATGTTAGCATTCTTACCGAGTAGACAGAATCTAAACCATTTTAGATCAAATCCAATGCTTTGATTTGTAACCTATGGCCTCAATCTTCCCTTTGTAGAAATCTTTCTCTTGTTAGTGTCAACTTACTGTAAACTTGTGTCACTGTCAATCTATCTCTTGGGGATTCAGCTGAACATGCAACCCCAGTCTCAAGTATGCTAACCAAGCATTCCATTTCTTCTTTCTTGATACTGCCCCAGTATTCTTTGACATTGGTTGCTTTACTCATCTCACCATGAAAAGTTGTTTTGTCTAGAACCTCCATAACTTCCTCTGGAAATGCTGTTTCGACAAAGTGGTGGGGACTAAAGCTTGCTTGGAAAAAGTGTCTGTGGGTGTTCTTCCAGTGAATATCTCCAATATGAGAATTCCAAAACTGTACATATCTCCTAAAACGGAGACATTACTAGCCATGCCGTATTCTGCAACAAGCAAATTTAGCTTATAAATAAACCACTATTGTTAGAAGAAATTTCATATCACATTTTTTGTTAACCTAGAAACATTACCTGGAGCTGCATAGCTAAACACAAGATCATAAATGCAGCTCTTGAATCCCACCACAAATCTCGGAGTTCCGGTTTAATACATTTGTACTCAATTTTGAAAATATTCCAAGGAAGTACAAGCTTCTTCCACTAATTCTATTTCCATAGTAGAGTAGGCATTGTAACTGACTAGAAAGGTTGACTGTTGAATGAGGTAATGTACCTACAAACTAGTTGTCTCCAAAATGAAGCATTTGTAGAATGCTGGCAGTTGGTAAGAGAATTGACAAAGTCAAGGTCATCATGCTTACCGTATCCAAGTTGGTTACTCCAAACGTTGAGCCACAACAAATTCCGCAAGTTACCAAACCCTTGGGTATATTTCAAGTGAAATTGTTTACAGGAAAATCAAGTTCTAGCAAGTTTGAAGCATTGGCCAAAGAGGACGGTATGGAACCAATGAATTGACATTTCACCTAGTAAAGTATTTGGAAATTAGGGAGTAGTTGCCTAATCGGATCTGAGATTACTAGGGATGACAAATCATACAACGGAGGAGGGAATTCCCCGGATAAGCTATTTACTTACAATCCAAGAAGCCTCGACTTGGTCAATCGAGGTAAAGAAGCTGGCACTTGTCCCTCTAGATTGTTGTACGATAAATACAACTCTTCGAAAGATGTAAGATGTCCAATAGAACCTGGAAAAAGTCCTGTCAGGTTGTTATTTCTGAGATACAGTTTCACTAACTTTGTTAAAGATACAACTTGGTTAGCAATTTTCCCCAGAAGAGCGTTGTGTTCCAGGGCAAGGCTCTTGAGGTTAACTTAATGTGATAGATTAACTCAAATTTCCCCTGTTAGATAGTTGAAACTCAATATTCATGTTTTGAAGCATTGACAGCCTACTGAGTTATTGATGAATTTTTTTATGGAAGGCATTTTCTGCAAAAAGAGGTTTCCAAGATGAGCTGAGATCGTACCTGCCAGCCTCAGCCCTTTGAGATTCAAACGGATGAATCATCCATGTCTCAGGACACATTTTACTCCAGTCCACTAACGGAAATGAACAGAATAATTCTAAGAGACGAAAACTCTGGATATAGATCCTCAGTTATTTGTACTTGAATCCAAGTAAGGCAAGTTTGTCAGTTTCATTGCCAAGAAAAGCAACTGATACAGCTTGTTGGAGAGAAAAAGAGAAAAGAAAGACAGCATGGATAGCCAGAAAGGTGTGAAGTTAAAACTCGCTGCGAAAACATCCATTCTGGAAAATATCAAGAACCAAAAGATACACCTCTCAGAAACGTTGATTTTGGTATTGGAGCACCACTGTACGGTATAAGATGCATGTCACGACTGGAATCTAGACCCCAGACGAGACCGGCGTCGTTGACCTCTCAGAGGTCGCAGACAAGCCTACTTACGTCATCCTTACTTTATATAGGTTAATTTTAGCGGAAAATTAAAAACCTTTTTATTTCTAAACATTACTTACTAAACATTTCTAATACATTCGTAATTTGTTCAACATCAACCGTCTAAACATTAAGAGATAATCAAATGAAAGAAATAGTCCAATAATATAATCGTACAATTGCCAAAATGGCACCCATACATAGTCTGAATAAAATAAGAAAGAAACGCTAGTGGAACATGCTCCACTAGCTCAACTCCGAAACGAAGCTAGAACATAAACAGTAGCATCCTCGAAAGCATGAGGACCTACCAAAAACCGGATGAATGCTGGACGTCCGGATAACTGCAGCGATGATCCTGTAGCTCTACCGTCCACCTGTGCCTGCACCTAAAATAGTAGAGTTTGTATAGGGTTAGTACACACTTGTACTAAGTATGGGTATATGCAAGCACACACCAAGGACATGCATGAGAAAGAATAGCTCTTTCCTAACAACATGATTTTTGGAAGTCAAGACAGTGGACTTGCCAAATTGGGATTAGGAAAGTTTACAAATGTGGATTAGGAAAGTAAGTGAGCTTTCCAAATTTGAATTAGGAAAGTGATACCATGAGAATAACATACATCATCATACTTTTTACATTTGCACACAGCACATAACATTTACACATAGCACATTTCATATAGCATACAGTACATTTTACATGTAGCACATAACTTCTTTCATATCATTCATTCATATGCCATGAGACCTTGGAATCATGGACTTGACATTAAGACATCCCAGAAATGAGGGCTCAACATATGGGACCTCAACTAGGGAGTCTTCATTAGCAAACACAGAGTCTGCTTCATTCATTCATACGTACTTCATTTCATTTCGTTCATAGTCCAGTGTAACCACCAGTTATACCTAGGATGTATTCTAAGACTTTCATTAGGTTCGTTGTGCAGTGACCAAGAATGACCTAATGTCATTACTTGAATCTAACTCACCTTTTTATTATCCTATCCTAACACCTTTGGTATTCATTCATTTCATTATGTGCATCATTTGAGGCTGGCCTCATTCATTCATTGGGAACTTTAACTTTAACCGACATAGATCATGTGAGCATCATGAAATCCAGTGTCTCCCCCACACCGAAAAGAGGTGGAATCACCGGCCAAAGTAATCTAATAACATGCTAGCGTATATGGGAATTTAACCCCGCCAGATCCCTATATTGGCAGTATAGGTTCGAAGACTAAGAGATATAAGGAGACACATACCCGGCAAGCCGGACAGTCTCATCTCATGAGAGTTACGTGAACCTCCGCCCTTCCCGAAAGAAGGCATCACCGCTCATAGCTAGTCTATCGGTGCTCAGTATAAAGTTACATTACATTCATCTCATACGTCATGGAAGCTGGCTTCTAGTATGAGGACATCATAGCTCATTAGATGATTTCTCATCTCATCATTCGTATTGAGTGTATTAAGCTCAATACTCTCTTTAGAGTGGTCATAGAGACTTGTCTCTTCATTATCTTACACCCTCATAGGTGAGTACGTGTTGGTAACATTTACTTAGGCTCATTTGAGATTACTCTCATCATTTACATTAGCCTCATATCATGTTGTCACCACATTCATTATCATTAGCACCTTTGCTTTTCATAGTTACTCACCTCTTATTATGTGAATGTTCATTTCATCATTTCATTGTTCATCTCATCATATGCCAATGCACTTGGCCATTTAGTATATTTACACTCATACTTAACCCTTCTAGGGTTCATCATTTCATTTCATACGTCTTAGGTTCACTTACTTTTGAACGTATGTTAGACTTATGAGTCTATACACACAAGCCATGAGGCTTCATTCGTAGTTCGTTAAGTAATTCTTACATTCCTAAGATTATGTTGTACAAGACTTATGTATCTTGTATTTATGTCAATATCTTGAATTAGATCTAAGTAGGTGGCATTTATTCTTGTACGTTTTGTTCACGTATGATTTATGTATCAATACGGAAATTTGGGCAAGGAATCCCAAGTCTTGAATCAATTGGATATCATTTACATTTTTAATTGATTTTATTCTAATATTCATAACATTTTAAACTCTAAGTCAAATCACAATATTTAATTTGAAGGCTTACTTTTCTATTTTAAATCTCTCTTGCATTGGCCGATGGGTTGTGGGTTCGAGTCCCCACAACCCCACTTTTTATTTTTCATTAGCATAATATTCTCCTATTCTTTCTTAAACCAAGAGGTTGTGGGATCAAACCCCCACATCCTCTTTTATTTTTCTCTTAATTTCGCCCAAGTAAGGAGGTTGTGGGTTCGAACCCCCACAGCCTCCTTTCTTTTAATAAATTTTTGCTAAGGGCTGTGAGGTGGTGGGTTCGAAACCCCACAACCCCATAATTATATTTTTAATATTTTCTCTAAGTTAGGAGCATGTACATTGAGGTCATGGGATCGAACCCCCATGGCCTCACTTGTTTTATCATTTAATTTCGCGGGCAGTAGCTAAGGGGTTCGATTCCCCTTAGCCCCAACACCTTTTTCTTTTTAGTTTCCATTCTACTCTTCATGAATTCTGACCGAGGGGTGGTGGGTTCGAATCCCACTCCCCTCGTTAATTTTTCTCTTATTCATACCCTTGCTCAGACCCAGGATCGAACCCCCCCGCCCTCACCCTTTTCCGTGTCTATTTCGCCCAAGGATGAGGTCACGGGTTCAATTCCTAGTGGCCTCATTCTTTTATTTTTTTAGAAAATTTCCAGATTCATATGCATTTTTATTTAGTCTTAATTAACTTGTACAATGCTGGGATTTTTGGTCACTTTCTAACTCATAACATTAAGGCACTTCTTAGCACAAAGTTACATTCATGAATTCCGTTTTGACGTAATTTCAAGTGCATCATTCATAGAATCAATTGACTATGAGATTCTCATTCAAATCAGCCTCA
>JAJJBR010000328.1:0-26411 GCA_022817965.1 Solanum lycopersicoides
TACTTGACTCTTACTATTTACACAGTTACTTGACTCTTACTATTCATGATTATTACAAAACTACAAAACAAACTACTATTCATGAATAGTAATTCATGAATTATTACTACAAAACAAAACAATCCTATCTACATTATATTTTTCTTTTACAATTTTTCAAAGATTCTTTATCTCTTTGTCGGCCATATGTCCATATCTTCTTGTATCTTTTCTTCATCCTTATCTCTTTCATCTTATTCCAAATCACGTCTGAATAATATTATCTTCTCCATTGCATTTTGAACATTGATGATCAGGTATTTATGTCCAATTAACATGCAATATCTAGTCAATAAATCATCTGAAATAAATTTCTTTAAGGCTCTTGTTGTAGGTTGTTTCTGGCTTTAATAATGATAAATCCATCTCTGAACTTCATCCATATCTGCTTTCTTAATTCCTTGAGTTTGAATATATCATAACTTGGTCTCTTGCATAATAATCCAAATAGCATTGCCATTTAAATAATTGTTAGCTAGTTCTTGTAATGTTGATATACCAATTATTCTTTTATTTGCATAAAAGTTTGGTATTTCTACCTTTGGTATTTCAGCTTGCTTTCTATATTTCTGGTATTTCATATCTTTGGTTAAACCTATCTTATAACTTGAATTGGTGACTTGATTTCTTCATATAATATCTCAGCCGGTGCTGTATAAAATTAATAAAAATAAATTCCTTTAGTAACTCTTTGTATATGATGAATGCTTTGTATAATTCTGGTATTCCACTTATTTCTTCTCCATCATATGTGTATACGGTACTGAGTAATCCATAACTGTAACACGTTTTAACTAAGTTTGAACTAGTTTTAGGTTGTGCAATCAATCTATTATATCCTTGTAGTTTTTGGGTTATATAATCTTCATTTGGATTTTGGTTTGTGAGGATCTAGGTTTAAATTTAAAAATGTTTGGATTTATAGATGTTTTCAATGTATGATTGGGTAATGTAATTATATCTTTTCTTATCACTTTGTATACTAACTGCATATGTAGAGGTTTGTGGGGTTGGAGTATTTATTATTTGGATTTTTGGAAGAAATGGTTTTGCAAATAGGCTATTTAGGTTTTTATTTCTTGGAGTAGTCTTTTCCATAGCTCCTGTGCTTGTACCTGCAACTGATAATTTGTTAATGTTTTGAGTTTTTAGGTGTTTCTCAACGTCACCTCTTAGCTCTGGCCTTTTACCGTCTGCCTCACGACGTAGCTCCGCATTTTTAGAGTCATGCTGCTGACTACTAACTGTCTCTTTAAGTACTTGTACTTCTGTTTCTATTTTCCATCTTTTGACAAAGATTTGTCATCATAGTATATTTCCTTCATTGTATCTTTTTCTTGAGATAGTCTGCAATAATATTTTTATCAGTCTTAATTATCTCAATTGTAAATGTAAAATTTAGTATATTTAATACTAATCTCCTTATTTCTTTGTGTGACTGAATCATCTATCTTTCTTGTTATCCACCATTTTACTTGTGTGTTATCTGTTCTTACAAAATTTATTATAAACAATATATGGTTCAAATGCTAATAAACATTTATATAATGCTAATAATTCTTTTCTATTTATTTCCCATTTGATTTGTGCTTCTGTATAAGATCCTGAATAATATCTACAGTGATGTTCTATTTTTCATTTTCATATTTATATTTTAAAACTCCTCCATAACTATGATTACTTGAATCTGTTTCAACTATATAATAAATATTTTATTTTCATCAGGAAAATAGAGTTTTGGTAATTTTTACATAAATTCTTAATATTTCTTATATGCTCTTTATCTTTATTATCAAAATGATATCAACATCTTTTTTAAGTTTTCTATGTAGTGGTTTTAAATATTCTGCTAATTTTGGTATATATTCTCTTACTTGATTTACTAATCCTAAAAAGGATTGTAATTTCTTTTTTGTATCTATATCTTCATCATATTAATTTTTTTGTACTATATGTGTCTGCATTTTTATACCATTTTTATCTATTTGTATTCCTAGAAATTCTATCTGTGATTTCATAATTTCTGCTTTCTTTTTGCTTAAACTTATACCTGATTGTTTAATTATATGTATAAATTTTTCTAATAATTTAATATGTTCATCTTGTGTTCTTGAATATAATAATATATCATCTATATAGACAATGCAATTTTCTAGCTGATTAAAATAGTTATCTATAAAATGTTGGTATCTACCTGGTGCATTTTTATATCCAAATGGTAAAACATTCCATTCATAGAAACCTTGTGGTACTGTGAATGCTGTTAATTGTTTAGATTCTTCTTCTAATTTTAAATGATAAAATCCTGATTTACAGTCAAATTTGCTAAATAATTATATCCTTGTATCTGTCTTATTTTTAGTATTTATTTGGTATTGGATAATTATAAGTTTTAGTTTTAGCATTTAGATTACGATAATCTATAACCATTCTACTTTTACCTCTTTTTTGTTCACTATGTTTATTTACTATAAATGCTGGACTTGTATGTTTACTATTACTTCTTGTATATAATTATTCTTTAATAATTCATCTATATGCATTTTAAATTCATTTAAATCATCAAAATTATATTTTAATGGTTTTTGAGTTATTATACTATTTTCATCTATTAATTCAATTTTTACTTTTGTCTTATGTTTTTCCCATCCTTCTAATGGATTTTCACTATATAATATTCTAATTGTTCATTTATTATTTTAACCTTATCTATTGTAAATATGATAATTTCTAATTGGTTTATTTGTTTACTATTTATTTTCCATTTCTTGATTTATTTTTTCACTTCCTTTATCCAGTCTTTAGGTTTTCTTTGTTTATTATTTACTCTTTTTGCTCCTATTTTAGATCCACATGGTGTAGTAAACCACCAATGAGTTTTAGTTATTATATGAGGATATAGTTTATCTAAAAATGGCATTCCTAACAACATATCTTTTGTTGTAAATTCAAAATTATACATTTCTTCTATTGTTAAAATTTTATCCCATATTTGTATTTTTATATTTTTTGCTTTATATGTAATCATACTACTTTCATTATTAAATCCTGTTACTACCATAGGTGTTTTTAATTTTTCCCATTTATCTTCTGGTAAACAATTATATTTACATATATTTGTCTCTGCTCCTGTATCTATCATAGGTGTATAATATCTGTTGTGATATCCTTCTACAATAATTTTTGCAAGTATGTATATCTTCATTAATCATTTTGTTCTTTTTATAATTATTTTCTTATTTTGACATGTTATGATTAATTGTTCATTTCTATTTTATATGGTTTAAATTCATCTAACCATTTTATTCCTAGAGTAATATTTTGATTTCCTTGGTAAATTTTAAATGGTATTATTAATAATATTCCTCCTATAATTATTTCTTTTTCTACTATTTCTTCATTTGTAGTTACTATTTCACTAGGTAATCCAGGGCATACATGTCCTGTTTTTACAATTTCTGTATCTAAAACCAATTCTCTAATTATGTAATTATCTTCTTGTCCTGTATTTATTAATATCCTATATCTTTTTTCATTAATTATTCCAGTTATAAAATAATGATTTGTTGTTTCTTCTTCTATATTAATATTTTAGGAATTTCATATTTTCTTTTGGATGTACTAGCTCTTGATGAAGTAGTTCTAGTTAAACTATTTGGTATGTTTGAAGTACTTAATCTTTCTTTTACTATTTCTAAGTCTTCTTCCATGTCTAGCTCTTTATAACTATAATCATTATTATCTATTATTGTTATTATTTGGTCAAAAGGATTTTCTATTTTTATTCTATCAATTTTATTTTTTGCCATTACTTTATGTTTTGTTGTTAATATATATAAATTTTTACATCTTGCTGTAAATATTTTACTTCCTGGTGCTAATTCTATTCCTGATAATTTCCAATATACTAATGATTTATCTATATTTCTATCTGTTAATGCTATTGAGTAATTTGCACTTATTATAAATTTAAATTTTTGGTATATTAAATTTCCTTTTACTGCACTGATTACACTTTTTTCTATAGGGTGTATTATTCTATCATCTGCTAAATATATTTCAATAGGTGTATCTATTCCTTCTCTAAAACATGCTTTTATTAATATTTCTGTTCCTCCTAAATGTACATATTTTATAGGTGTTTTAGCTTTTATTTCTTGTATTTCTTGATTTATCATTCTTTTGTTTAATATAGGTATTTGTGCTTTTCCTTTTGTATATTTACAGTCTACAATATGTTCTTTTTGACTAACTACATAATATTCTTCTTTATTTCTTTTAAACCAATTTTTTAAAGTAGGTATTTCTAGTACTTTTTCTACACTTAAATCTAATTCTTTATTTTTATTTGTTGAAAATTGTATTATCAAATATAATTTTCTGTTCTACTGATTCTTCATTTTGGTATTCTTCTTTAGATATTATTTTTATATTTTCTTCAGTCATTATATTTCATCTTATTATTTATTATCTAATTCCATATTTATTTCTATATCTTCGGATTCAATGTCAGATAATTCATATATACTATCATTTTCACTTAATTCATAATCTATATAATCTATCTGCATATATTTTTCATCATCCATAATTATTTCTGCAATTTGTTTACCTTTTATATTTTTAGGTAATTTACAATCTCTAGCTAAATGTCCTAACTTTCCACAATTGTAACAAGTACAATCTGATAATTTTCTTCTTGGTCTATATGGTCTTTTTATTTTATAATTTTTTACATAATATCTTTTTCTTGGATTTTTATATTTATACCTTGTTTTGGTTTTTCTATAATTTTTATATTTTCTAGGTTTTTTATAATATTTATCTTTACAACCAAATTGTGGTGCTATCTTGTTTGCTAGATTTTTAATTAATACTTTTTCATTTTTTTTCTTTTTGGGTTTCACATAATTGTATAAACCATTGTTGTAAGAATTTTATTCTAGCTCCTAAAGTATCTGTTATTCCTTCATTATGCCAATCTTTAATTATATTAGTACTAAATGGTTCTGGTAATTTTGTAAAATATTGTTGTCTTATTTCTTTTGCTTCATCTATATTATATTTTGCTTTGTAATAATATTCTTTAAATGCACATGTATATTCTTCTATGTAACACATATTACATATTGCTAATTTTGACATTAGTTGTCTATTTATTATTTTTTCTTTATTTTGTTCTTGTATGTCTGTAGTCATACCTCCAAATTCATTTCTTATTGCTAATTCATATTTATCTAATATTTCTATATTAGATGTTGCTGTAGATCCATCTATTTTCTTATCACTTCTAAGTGTTGCTATACTTTCTGATGGTAAATTTTCTATCCATAATTTTGTTGTTCCTACAAATGTTCTTTCTATATATCCTGGTGTATCTTTTACTGCTATTTTATTATCAACTAATTGTTTAGATAAATTTCCTACCCATAATAAGATTACCTTGTTTATATCTATAACACAGTCTAAATCTAAAAAGTTATTTTGTTCCATTATTGATCTAGGTATCCATTTTTTATTTAATCTACTATTCCATATTGCATTTGCTCTATCTGATCTTTCATAACTTTCTGTATAATAGTTTGGTGTTGATCTTCTGGGATTACTTCTTCTAGGACTAGTTCTAGGACTATTATCTGGAGTTTTAACTCTTGATGTTCCTGGTTTATTTATATCTCCTGTATTTATTTCTAATTTCTTTAGTTTATCTACTTGTTCTAAGATTTCTGTGTATGTTTCACTTATATCACTTATTTCTGAATTTTGATCATCTATTGTATTTATTTCATTTATTTCTTCATTAATGTCATTTATTTCAAGATTTTCTTTTTCATTTAATATTTGTTTCATTTTATATATTTCATTGGTTAATTCATCTTCTTTTTCTTTTTCTTTTTCCCTTTGTTTTTCTTTTTGTTTGTTTTCATATAATCTTTTTAACTCAGCTAATTCTTTTTCTAATTCACTTATTTTTGTATTTTTTGTTTCTTCTATCTTTTGTACTTCTTGTTTTGCTTGTATTTTTATTTTTTCAATTTCTTTAGCTTTATCTATTTCTTCATTTTCTTTTGTTATTCTTATCATAGCTGTTAAACTATCTTCTAATTTTGCCGTTTCCTTTTCTAACATTAAATATAATTTATCTTCTATTTTTTTATATCTTCGTCCTAAGTTTGAAAATACTATTTTTATTATTAATCCTTCTTGATTTTCATAAGTTTTTTCATCTACTGCAAATTCTTCTTTATTCATTATTATTAATTATTATAATATATATCATGTTGTAATTTATATTCTAGGCAATTTATTTGTATTTCTAACTTAAATAAAGCTCTTCTTTGTATTAATATCACTTTACCACTTACTCCTGCAAATATATTGTCTTCTATCATTTGTTTTTTAAATTCATATTCATATCTTTTTTCATTTATTTTATCTATCAGTTGTTGTTTATATATTTCTCTGTCCATATTGTTTTTTCAAATAACAAATATATTTATATTCTGTTTTAGAAATTAGATCTATCAACAAATTTTCTTTATTAGTATCTTTTTTAGTAATCTTTAATAATTCATATTTCATCTTTTTTAGTAATCTTTAATAATTCATATTTCATATATAGTTTTTTTAATTTTTATTTATCTTTCTTATTTTTCTTTCTATCTTAATACTTGATTTATTTTCATTATTTTTCATATTTTAAGAAAATATTTGTTCATAATATTCTTTTTTAAGTAGGTTTAATCTTTGTATTTCCTTAGCGTTAGTTTCTATATATTCTAAATATTCTTCCTCTCTAAAATAGAAATATTTGTTTACATTTTCTATTAATAATTTTTCTAGTAGATCTATCTTTTCTTTAGTTTCTTTCCATAATCTCAAATATTTATAATTTATCATTGATCTCTATATAATTCTAGATCATCAAATAAATAGTCAAGATCACAATCATCTGATATATTTATTTCTGACCAGTCATAAATTATTTCTTCAATTATTTCATAATTTACTAATTTATCATAAATTATTCTTCTTATATCAGCATCAAGATCTTTCAATATATAAAATAATAATATCATGTAATTAACATCATCATTTAATAAATAGGTAGTCATTCTTTTCATATTTTCGCTAAAATTTTATTCCTTCTAACCTCTTCACCAGATTATACTTATTTATTATGTAATAATAATAATTTAATAATCATCTCGTCTAGTCACTACTATGGTTTTCTTCTTCAATCAGTTACCCTAAAAGCGCCTCAACTCTGTGTACTCCCCTAAACGGCTTTCTCTTTTGCCTACCGATTTCCACTTTAGGATGGCATAGTCTGGGCTTACCTACTCTCAGAATATTTTCATAGCAAACCTTCTAAAGATGATCATTATAACATTATTAAAACATAATAAATACTTATAATCAAAAAGAGATTATTAGGAATAAATTAATTTAGCTACTCATGAATTTTAATGAGTATACCTGTTCTTGTAGATGTTTATCTGATTGGTTTTCCATAACTTATATTTTATTTACTATCTAGCTCTGATACCAATTTAGGGGGTTGGAAGCGGAATTGAGAGAATTGTATGTAGAAAGAAGTGAAGAGAGAAAGTGATGATTTATTTATGTAGGCAAATGCCTCCTTTTATACAAGTTCCTAAAGACCTTTCATCCTTATCAAAAGATGATTGGCCTTTACTATTTACACAGTAACTTCCTACAAAACAAACTACTATTCATGAATAGTAATTCATGAATTATTACTACAAAACAAAACAATCCTATCTACATTATCTTTTTCTTTTACAAATTTTTCAAAGATTCTTTATCTCTTTGTCGGCCATATGTCCATATCTTCTTGTATCTTTTTCTTCATCCTTATCTCTTTCATCTTTATTCCAAATCAACGTCTGGAATAATATTATCTTCTCCATTGCATTTTGAACATTGATGATCAGGGTATTTATGTCCAATTAACATGCAATATCTAGTCAATAAATCATCTGAAATAAATTATTTCTTTAAGGCTCTTGTTGTAGGTTGTTCTTCTGGCTTTAATAATGATAAAATCCATCTCTGAACTTCATCCATATCTGCTTTTCTTAATTCTCTTGAGTTTGAATATATCATAACTTGGTCTCTTGCATAATAACTCCAAATAGCATTGCCATTTAAATAATTGTTAGCTAGTTCTTGTATAATTGTTGATATACCAATTATTCTTTTATTTGCATAAAAGTTTGGTATTTCTACCTTTGGTATTTCAGCTTGTCTTTCTATATCTTCTGGTATTATCATATCTTTGGTTAAACCTATCTTTATAACTTGAATTGGTGACTTGATTTCTTCATATAATATCTCAGCCGGTGCTGTATAAAATTTAATATAAAATAAATTTCCTTTAGTAACTCTCTTGTATATGATGAATGCTTTGTATAATTCTGGTATTCCACTTATTTCTTCTCCATCATATGTGTATACGGTACTGAGTAATCCATAACTGTAACACGTTTTAACTAAGTTTGAACTAGTTTTAGGTTGTGCAATCAATCTATTATATCCTTGTAGTTTTTGGGTTATATAATCTTCATTTGGATTTTTGGTTTGTGAGGATCTAGGGTTTAAATTTAAAAATGTTTGGATTTTATAGATGTTTTCAATGTATGATTGGGTAATGTAATTATATCTTTTCTTATCACTTTGTATACTAACTGCATATGTAGAGGTTTGTGGGGTTGGAGTATTTATTATTTGGATTTTTGGAATAAATGGTTTTGCAAATAGGCTATTTAGGTTTGTATTTCTTGGAGTAGTCTTTTCCATAGCTCCTGTGCTTGTACCTGCAACTGATAATTTGTTAATGTTTTGAGTTTTTAGGTGTTTCTCAACGTCACCTCTTAGCTCTGGCCTTTTACCGTCTGCCTCACGACGTAGCTCCGCATTTTTAGAGTCATGCTGCTGACTACTAACTGTCTCTTTAAGTACTTGTACTTCTGTTTCTATTTTCTCCATCTTTTGACAAAGATTTGTCATCATAGCTAATATTTCCTTCATTGTATCTTTTTCTTGAGAGATAGTCTGCAATAATATTCTTATCAGTCTTAATTATCTCAATTGTAAATGTAAAATTTAGTATATTTAATACTAATCTCCTTATTTCTTTTGTCGTGACTGAATCATCTATCTTTCTTGTTATCCACCATTTTACTTGTGTGTTATCTGTTCTTACAATGAATTTATTATAAACAATATATGGTTCAAATGCTAATAAACATTTATATAATGCTAATAATTCTTTTCTCTTTATTTCCCATTTGATTTGTGCTTCTGTATAAGATCCTGAATAATATCTACAGTGATGTTCTATTTTTTCATTTTCATATTTATATTTTAAAACTCCTCCATAACTATGATTACTTGAATCTGTTTCAACTATATAAATAAATATTTTATTTTCATCAGGAAAATAGAGTTTTGGTAATTTCTTACATAAATTCTTAATATTTCTTATATGCTATTTATCTTTATTATCAAAATGATACTCAACATCTTTTTTAAGTTTTCTATGTAGTGGTTTTAAATATTCTGCTAATTTTGGTATATATTCTCTTACTTGATTTACTAATCCTAAAAAGGATTGTAATTTCTTTTTTGTATCTATATCTTCATCAATATTAATTATTTTTTGTACTATATGTGTCTGCATTTTTATACCATTTTTATCTATTTGTATTCCTAGAAATTCTATCTGTGATTTCATAATTTCTGCTTTCTTTTTGCTTAAACTTATACCTGATTGTTTAATTATATGTATAAATTTTCTAATAATTTAATATGTTCATCTTGTGTTCTTGAATATAATAATATATCATCTATATAGACAATGCAATTTTCTAGCTGATTAAAATAGTTATCCATAAAATGTTGGTATCTACCTGGTGCATTTTTATATCCAAATGGTAAAACATTCCATTCATAGAAACCTTGTGGTACTGTGAATGCTGTTAATTGTTTAGATTCTTCTTCTAATTTTAAATGATAAAATCCTGATTTACAGTCAAATTTGCTAAAATAATTATATCCTTGTATCTATCTTATTTTTAGTATTTTATTTGGTATTGGATAATTATAAGTTTTAGTTTTAACATTTAGATTACGATAATCTATAACCATTCTACTTTTACCTCTTTTTTGTTCACTATTTTATTTACTATAAATGCTGGACTTGTATGTTTACTATTACTTTCTTGTATATAATTATTCTTTAATAATTCATCTATATGCATTTTAAATTCATTTAAATCATCAAAATTATATTTTAATGGTTTTTGAGTTATTATACTATTTTCATCTATTAATTCAATTTTTACTTTTGTCTTATGTTTTTCCCATCCTTCTAATGGATTTTCACTATATAATAATTCTAATTGTTCATTTATTATTTTAACCTTATCTATTGTAAATATGATAATTTCTAATTGGTTTATTTGTTTACTATTTATATTTTCCATTTCTTGATTTATTTTTTCACTTCCTTTATCCAGTCTTTAGGTTTTCTTTGTTTATTATTTACTCTTTTTGCTCCTATTTTATATCCACATGGTGTAGTAAACCACCAATGAGTTTTAGTTATTATATGAGGATATAGTTTATCTAAAAATGGCATTCCTAACAACATATCTTTTGTTGTAAATTTAAAATTATACATTTCTTCTATTGTTAAAATTTTATCCCATATTTGTATTTTTATATTTTTTGCTTTATATTTAATCATACTACTTTCATTATTAAATCCTGTTACTACCATAGGTGTTTTTAATTTTTCCCATTTATCTTCTGGTAAACAATTATATTTACATATATTTGTCTCTGCTCCTGTATCTATCATAGGTGTATAATATCTGTTGTGATATCCTTCTACAATAATTTTTGCAAGTATGTATATCTTCATTAATCATTTTGTTCTTTTTATAATTATTTTCTTATTTTGACATGTTATGATTAATTGTTCATTTTCTATTTTATATGGTTTAAATTCATCTAACCATTTTATTCCTAGAGTAATATTTTGATTTCCTTGGTAAATTTTAAATGGTATTATTAATAATATTCCTCCTATAATTATTTCTTTTTCTACTATTTCTTCATTTGTAGTTACTATTTCACTAGGTAATCTAGGGCATACATGTCCTGTTTTTACAATTTCTGTATCTAAAACCAATTCTCTAATTATGTAATTATCTTCTTGTCATGTATTTATTAATATCTTATATCTTTTTTCATTAATTATTCCAGTTATAAAATAATGATTTGTTGTTTCTTCTTCTATATCTAATATTTTAGGAATTTCATATTTTCTTTTGGATGTACTAGCTCTTGATGAAGTAGTTCTAGTTAAACTATTTGGTATGTTTGAAGTACTTAATCTTTCTTTTACTATTTCTAAGTCTTCTTCCATGTCTAGCTCTTTATAACTATAATCATTATTATCTATTATTGTTATTATTTGGTCAAAAGGATTTTCTATTTTTATTCTATCAATTTTATTTTTTGCCATTACTTTATGTTTTGTTGTTAATATATATAAATTTTTACATCTTGCTGTAAATATTTTACTTCCTGGTGCTAATTCTATTCCTGATAATTTCCAATATAATACTAATGATTTATCTATATTTCTATCTGTTAATGCTATTGAGTAATTTGCACTTATTATAAATTTAAATTTTTGGTATATTAAATTTCCTTTTACTGCACTGATTACACTTTTTTCTATAGGGTGTATTATTCTATCATCTGCTAAATATATTTCAATAGGTGTATCTATTCCTTCTCTAAAACATGCTTTTATTAATATTTCTGTTCCTCCTAAATGTACATATTTTATAGGTGTTTTAGCTTTTATTTCTTGTATTTCTTGATTTATCATTCTTTTGTTTAATATAGGTATTTGTGCTTTTCCTTTTGTATATTTACAGTCTACAATATGTTCTTTTTGACTAACTACATAATATTCTTCTTTATTTCTTTTAAATCAATTTTTTAAAGTAGGTATTTCTAGTACTTTTTCTACACTTAAATCTAATTCTTTATTTTTTATTTGTTGAAAATTTGTATTATCAAATATAATTTTCTGTTCTACTGATTCTTCATTTTGGTATTCTTCTTTAGATATTATTTTTATATTTTCTTGAGTCATTATATTTCATCATTTATTATTTTATTATCTAATTCCATATTTATTTCTATATCTTCGGATTCAATGTCAGATAATTCATATATACTATCATTTTCACTTAATTCATAATCTATATAATCTATCTGCATATATTTTTCATCATCCATAATTATTTCTGCAATTTGTTTACCTTTTATATTTTTAGGTAATTTACAATCTCTAGCTAAATGTCCTAACTTTCCACAATTGTAACAAGTACAATCTGATAATTTTCTTCTTGGTCTATATGGTCTTTTTATTTTATAATTTTTTACATAATATCTTTTTCTTGGATTTTTATATTTATACCTTGTTTTGGTTTTTCTATAATTTTTATATTTTCTAGGTTTTTTATAATATTTATCTTTACAACCAAATTGTGGTGCTATCTTGTTTGCTAGATTTTTAATTAATACTTTTTCCATTTTTCTTTTTTCTTTTTGGGTTTCACATAATTGTATAAACCATTGTTGTAAGAATTTTATTCTAACTCCTAAAGTATCTGTTATTCCTTCATTATGCCAATCTTTAATTATATTAGTACTAAATGGTTCTGGTAATTTTGTAAATTATTGTTGTCTTATTTCTTTTGCTTCATCTATATTATATTTTGCTTTGTAATAATATTCTTTAAATGCACATGTATATTCTTCTATGTAACACATATTACATATTGCTAATTTTGACATTAGTTGTCTATTTATTATTTTTTCTTTATTTTGTTCTTGTATGTCTGTAGTCATACCTCCAAATTCATTTCTTATTGCTAATTCATATTTATCTAATATTTCTATATTAGACGTTGCTGTAGATCCATCTATTTTCTTATCACTTCTAAGTGTTGCTATACTTTCTGATGGTAAATTTTCTATCCATAATTTTGTTGTTCCTACAAATGTTCTTTCTATATATCCTGGTGTATCTTTTACTGCTATTTTATTATCAACTAATTGTTTAGATAAATTTCCTACCCATAATAAGATTACCTTGTTTATATCTATAACACAGTCTAAATCTAAAAAGTTATTTTGTTCCATTATTGATCTAGGTATCCATTTTTTATTTAATCTACTATTCCATATTGCATTTGCTCTATCTGATCTTTCATAACTTTCTGTATAATAGTTTGGTGTTGATCTTCTGGGATTACTTCTTCTAGGACTAGTTCTAGGACTATTATCTGGAGTTTTAACTCTTGATGTTCCTGGTTTATTTATATCTCCTGTATTTATTTCTAATTTCTTTAGTTTATCTACTTGTTCTAAGATTTCTGTGTATGTTTCACTTATATCACTTATTTCTGAATTTTGATCATCTATTGTATTTATTTCATTTATTTCTTCATTAATGTCATTTATTTCAAGATTTTTTTTTCATTTAATATTTGTTTCATTTTATATATTTCATTGGTTAATTCATCTTCTTTTTCTTTTTCTTTTTCCCTTTGTTTTTCTTTTTGTTTGTTTTCATATAATCTTTTTAACTCAGCTAATTCTTTTTCTAATTCACTTATTTTTGTATTTTTTGTTTCTTCTATCTTTTGTACTTCTTGTTTTGCTTGTATTTTTATTTTTCAATTTCTTTAGCTTTATCTATTTCTTCATTTTCTTTTGTTATTCTTATCATAGCTGTTAAACTATCTTCTAATTTTGCCGTTTCCTTTTCTAACATTAAATATAATTTATCTCCTATTTTTTTATATCTTCGTCATAAGTTTGAAAATACTATTTTTATTATTAATCCTTCTTGATTTTCATAAGTTTGTTCCTAACGACCTTTCATCCTTATCAAAAGGTGATTGGCCTTTACTATTTACACAGTAACTTGACTCTTACTATTTACACAGTTATTTGACTCTTACTATTTACACAGTTACTTGACTCTTACTATTCATATTTTTAGATAATTTACAATCTCTAGCTAAATGTCCTAACTTTCCACAATTGTAACAAGTACAATCTGATAATTTTCTTCTTGGTCTATATGGTCTTTTTGTTTTATAATTTTTTACATAATATCTTAAAGATTACTAAAAAAGATACTAATAAAGAAAATTTGTTGATAGATCTAATTTCTAAAACAGAATATAAATATATTTGTTATTTGAAAAAACAATATGGACAGAGAAATATATAAACACCAATTTAGGGGGGTTGGAAGCGGAATTGAGAGAATTGTCTGTAGAAAGAAGTGAAGAGAGAAAGTGATGATTTATTTATGTAGGCAAATGCCTCCTTTTATACAAGTTTCTAACGACCTTTCATCCTTATCAAAAGGTGATTGACCTTTACTATTTACACAGTTACTTGACTCTTACTATCTCAGCTATACAAGTGAACCCTCCGATGCGAAAGTCACGGTGTTGCATCCTTGTATACGTTTCCCTCGGAGTAAAAAGTACCTTGATGGTAATATAGATGAGGGGCCAAGATGATGGCGAAATTAGAAGGAATAAAATTTTAGCGAAAATATGAAAAGAATGACTACCTATTTATTAAATGATGAAACTCATTGGTGGTTTACTACACCATGTGGATATAAAATAGGAGCAAAAAGAGTAAATAATAAACAAAGAAAACCTAAAGACTGGATAAAGGGAAGTGAAAAAATAAATCAAGAAATGGAAAATATAAATAGTAAAAAAATAAACCAATTAGAAATTATCATATTTACAATAGATAAGGTTAAAATAATAAATGAACAATTAGAATTATTATACTATTTTCATCTATTAATTCAATTTTTACTTTTGTCTTATGTTTTTCCCATCCTTCTAATGGATTTTCACTATATAATAATTCTAATTGTTCATTTATTATTTTAACCTTATCTATTGTAAATATGATAATTTCTAATTGGTTTATTTGTTTACTATTTATATTTTTCATTTTGGTTTTTCTATAATTTTTATATTTTTTAGGTTTTTTATAATATTTATCTTTACAACCAAATTGTGGTGCTATCTTGTTTTTACAACATGCTAGATTTTTAATTAATACTTTTTCCATTTTTCTTTTTTCTTTTTGGGTTTCACATAATTGTATAAACCATTGTTGTAAGAATTTTATTCTAGCTCCTAAAGTATCTGTTATTCCTTCATTATGCCAATCTTTAATTATATTAGTACTAAATGGTTCTGGTAATTTTGTAAAATATTGTTGTCTTATTTCTTTTGCTTCATCTATATTATATTTTGCTTTGTAATAATATTCTTTAAATGCACATGTATATTCTTCTATGTAACACATATTACATATTGCTAATTTTGACATTAGTTGTCTATTTATTATTTTTTCTTTATTTTGTTCTTGTATGTCTGTAGTCATACCTCCAAATTCATTTCTTATTGCTAATTCATATTTATCTAATATTTCTATATTAGATGTTGCTGTAGATCCATCTATTTTCTTATCACTTCTAAGTGTTGCTATACTTTCTGATGGTAAATTTTCTATCCATAATTTTGTTGTTCCTACAAATGTTCTTTCTATATATCCTGGTGTATCTTTTACTGCTATTTTATATCTTTTCTTATCACTTTGTATACTAACTGCATATGTAGAGGTTTGTGGGGTTGGAGTATTTATTATTTGGATTTTTGGAATAAATGGTTTTGCAAATAAGCTATTTAGGTTTGTATTTCTTGGAGTGTAAATAGTAAAGGCCAATCACCTTTTGATAAGGATGAAAGGTCGTTAGGAACTTGTATAAAAGGAGGCATTTGCCTACATAAATAAATCATCACTTTCTCTCTTCACTTCTTTCTACATACAATTCTCTCAATTCCGCTTCCAACCCCCTAAATTGGTATCAGAGCTAGATAGTAAATAAAATATAAGTTATGGAAAACCAATCAGATAAACATCTACAAGAACAGGTATACTCATTAAAATTCATGAGTAGCTAAATTAATTTATTCCTAATAATCTCTTTTTGATTATAAGTATTTATTATGTTTTAATAATGTTATAATGATCATCTTTAGAAGGTTTGCTATGGAAATATTCTGAGAGTAGGTAAGCCCAGACTATGCCATCCTAAAGTGGAAACCGGTAGGCAAAAGAGAAAGCCGTTTAGGGAAGTACACAGAGTTGAGGCGCTGTTAGGGTAACTGATTGAAGAAGAAAACCATAATAGTGACTAGACGAGATGATTATTAAATTATTATTATTACATAATAAATAAGTATAATCTGGTGAAGAGGTTAGAAGGAATAAAATTTTAGCGAAAATATGAAAAGAATGACTACCTATTTATTAAATGATGATGTTAATTACATGATATTATTATTTTATATATTGAAAGATCTTGATGCTGATATAAGAAGAATAATTTATGATAAATTAGTAAATTATGAAATAATTGAAGAAATAATTTATGACTGGTCAGAAATAAATATATCATATGATTGTGATCTTGACTATTTATTTGATGATCTAGAATTATATAGAGATCAATGATAAATTATAAATATTTGAGATTATGGAAAGAAACTAAAGAAAAGATAGATCTACTAGAAAAATTATTAATAGAAAATGTAAACAAATATTTCTATTTTAGAGAGGAAGAATATTTAGAATATATAGAAACTAACGCTAAGGAAATAAAAAGATTAAACCTACGTAAAAAAGAATATTATGAACAAATATTTTCTTAAAATATGAAAAATAATGAAAATAAATCAAGTATTAAGATAGAAAGAAAAATAAGAAAGATAAATAAAAAATTAAAAAAACTATATATGAAATATGAATTATTAAAGATTACTAAAAAGATGAAATATGAATTATTAAAGATTACTAAAAAAGATACTAATAAAGAAAATTTGTTGATAGATCTAATTTCTAAAACAGAATATAAATATATTTGTTATTTGAAAAAACAATATGGACAGAGAAATATATAAACAACAACTGATAGATAAAATAAATGAAAAAAGATATGAATATGAATTTAAAAAACAAATGATAGAAGACAATATATTTGCAGGAGTAAGTGGTAAAGTGATATTAATACAAAGAAGAGCTTTATTTAAGTTAGAAATACAAATAAATTGCCTAGAATATAAATTACAACATGATATATATTATAATAATTAATAATAATGAATAAAGAAGAATTTGCAGTAGATGAAAAAACTTATGAAAATCAAGAAGGATTAATAATAAAAATAGTATTTTCAAACTTAGGACGAAGATATAAAAAAATAGAGATAAATTATATTTAATGTTAGAAAAGGAAACGGCAAAATTAGAAGATAGTTTAACAGCTATGATAAGAATAACAAAAGAAAATGAAGAAATAGATAAAGCTAAAGAAATTGAAAAAATAAAAATACAAGCAAAACAAGAAGTACAAAAGATAGAAGAAACAAAAAAACAAAAATAAGTGAATTAGAAAAAGAATTAGCTGAGTTAAAAAGATTATATGAAAACAAACAAAAAGAAAAACAAAGGGAAAAAGAAAAAGAAAAAGAAGATGAATTAACCAATGAAATATATAAAATGAAACAAATATTAAATGAAAAAGAAAATCTTGAAATAAATGACATTAATGAAGAAATAAATGAAATAAATACAATAGATGATCAAAATTCAGAAATAAGTGATATAAGTGAAACATACACAGAAATCTTAGAACAAGTAGATAAATTAAAGAAATTAGAAATAAATACAGGAGATATAAATAAACCAGGAACATCAAGAGTTAAAACTCCAGATAATAGTCCTAGAACTAGTCCTAGAAGAAGTAATCCCAGAAGATCAACACCAAACTATTATACAGAAAGTTATGAAAGATCAGATAGAGCAAATGCAATATGGAATAGTAGATTAAATAAAAAATGGATACCTAGATCAATAATGGAACAAAATAACTTTTTAGATTTAGACTGTGTTATAGATATAAACAAGGTAATCTTATTATGGGTAGGAAATTTATCTAAACAATTAGTTGATAATAAAATAGCAGTAAAAGATACACCAGGATATATAGAAAGAACATTTGTAGGAACAACAAAATTATGGATAGAAAATTTACCATCAGAAAGTATAGCAACACTTAGAAGTGATAAGAAAATAGATGGATCTACAGCAACGTCTAATATAGAAATATTAGATAAATATGAATTAGCAATAAGAAATGAATTTGGAGGTATGACTACAGACATACAAGAACAAAATAAAGAAAAAATAATAAATAGACAACTAATGTCAAAATTAGCAATATGTAATATGTGTTACATAGAAGAATATACATGTGCATTTAAAGAATATTATTACAAAGCAAAATATAATATAGATGAAGCAAAAGAAATAAGACAACAATATTTTACAAAATTACCAGAACCATTTAGTACTAATATAATTAAAGATTGGCATAATGAAGGAATAACAGATACTTTAGGAGCTAGAATAAAATTCTTACAACAATGGTTTATACAATTATGTGAAACCCAAAAAGAAAAAAAAAAATGGAAAAAGTATTAATTAAAAATCTAGCATGTTGTAAAAACAAGATAGCACCACAATTTGGTTGTAAAGATAAATATTATAAAAAACCTAGAAAAAAAAAAAATTATAGAAAAACCAAAACAAGGTATAAATATAAAAATCCAAGAAAAAGATATTATGTAAAAAATTATAAAATAAAAAGACCATATAGACCAAGAAGAAAATTATCAGATTGTACTTGTTACAATTGTGGAAAGTTAGGACATTTAGCTAGAGATTGTAAATTACCTAAAAATATAAAAGGTAAACAAATTGCAGAAATAATTATGGATGATGAAAAATATATGCAGATAGATTATATAGATTATGAATTAAGTGAAAATGATAGTATATATGAATTATCTGACATTGAATCCGAAGATATAGAAATAAATATGGAATTAGATAATAAAATAATAAATGATGAAATATAATGACTGAAGAAAATATAAAAATAATATCTAAAGAAGAATACCAAAATGAAGAATCAGTAGAACAGAAAATTATATTTGATAATATAATTTTTCAACAAATAAAAAATAAAGAATTAGATTTAAGTGTAGAAAAAGTACTAGAAATACCTACTTTAAAAAATTGGTTTAAAAGAAATAAAGAAGAATATTATGTAGTTAGTCAAAAAGAACATATTGTAGACTGTAAATATACAAAAGGAAAAGCACAAATACCTATATTAAACTAAAGAATGATAAATCAAGAAATACAAGAAATAAAAGCTAAAACACCTATAAAATATGACATTTAGGAGGAACAGAAATATTAATAAAAGCATGTTTTAGAGAAGGAATAGATACACCTATTGAAATATATTTAGCAGATGATAGAATAATACACCCTATAGAAAAAAGTGTAATCAGTGCAGTAAAAGGAAATTTAATATACCAAAAATTTAAATTTATAATAAGTGCAAATTACTCAATAGCATTAACAGATAGAAATATAGATAAATCATTAGTATTATATTGGAAATTATCAGGAATAGAATTAGCACCAGGAAGTAAAATATTTACACAAGATGTAAAAATTTATATATATTAACAACAAAACATAAAGTAATGGCAAAAAATAAAATTGATAGAATAAAAATAGAAAATCCTTTTGACCAAATAATAACAATAATAGATAATAATGATTATAGTTATAAAGAGCTAGACATGGAAGAAGACTTAGAAATAGTAAAAGAAAGATTAAGTACTTCAAACATACCAAATAGTTTAACTAGAACTACTTCATCAAGAGCTAGTACATCCAAAAGAAAATATGAAATTCCTAAAATATTAGATATAGAAGAAGAAACAACAAATCATTATTTTATAACTGGAATAATTAATGAAAAAGATATAGGATATTAATAAATACAGGACAAGAAGATAATTACATAATTAGAGAATTGGTTTTAGATACAGAAATTGTAAAAACAGGACATGTATGCCCTGGATTACCTAGTGAAATAGTAACTACAAATGAAGAAATAGTAGAAAAAGAAATAATTATAGGAGGAATATTATTAATAATACCATTTAAAATTTACCAAGGAAATCAAAATATTACTCTAGGAATAAAATGGTTAGATGAATTTAAACCATATAAAATAGAAAATGAACAATTAATCATAACATGTCAAAATAAGAAAATAATTATAAAAAGAACAAAATGATTAATGAAGATATACATACTTGCAAAAATTATTGTAGAAGGATATCACAACAGATATTATACACCTATGATAGATACATGAGCAGAGACAAATATATGTAAATATAATTGTTTACCAGAAGATAAATGGGAAAAATTAAAAACACCTATGGTAGTAACAGGATTTAATAATGAAAGTAGTATGATTACATATAAAGCAAAAAATATAAAAATACAAATATGGGATAAAATTTTAACAATAGAAGAAATGTATAATTTTGAATTTACAACAAAAGATATGTTGTTAGGAATGCCATTTTTAGATAAACTATATCCTCATATAATAACTAAAACTCATTGGTGGTTTACAACACCCTGTGGATATAAAATAGGAGCAAAAAGAGTAAATAATAAACAAAGAAAACCTAAAGACTGGATAAAGGAAGTGAAAAAATAAATCAAGAAATGGAAAATATAAATAGTAAACAAATAAATCAATTAGAAATTATCATATTTACAATAGATAAGGTTAAAATAATAAATGAACAATTAGAATTATTATATAGTGAAAATCCATTAGAAGGATGGGAAAAACATAAGACAAAAGTAAAAATTGAATTAATAGATGAAAATAGTATAATAACTCAAAAACCATTAAAATATAATTTTGATGATTTAAATGAATTTAAAATGCATATAGATGAATTATTAAAGAATAATTATATACAAGAAAGTAATAGTAAACATACAAGTCCAGCATTTATAGTAAATAAACATAGTGAACAAAAAAGAGGTAAAAGTAGAATGGTTATAGATTATCGTAATTGTCACGACCCAAATCGGGCCGCGCAGTGGCACCCACACTTATCCTACTATGTGAGCGAACCAACCAATCTAAACCCCAACATTTCAAGACATAATGAACAAAATACAATGCGGAAGACTTAAAACTCATTAACGAAATCAAATTAATAACTTCTAAATTTATAACTCATTATCCCCAAAATCTGGAAGTCATCACCACAAGAACATCTATGATCAAATTACTAAACTAAGAGTATTCTAAGAAGCTAAAATAAATAAAAAGCTAGTCCATGCCGGAACTTCAAGGCATCAAGACATGAGGAAGAAGATCCAGTCCAAGCTAGAAGCATTAGCTCACCCTGAAATCCGATGTAATGTAGACTGGCTAGAGTTGCGGTTGAGTTGAAGACGAAGGTACGTTTGCTGCACTCCACAAATAACAAAGAAAGAAACATACAAGTAGGGGTCAGTACAAAACACGAGTACTGAGTAGGTATCATCGGCCAACTCAAAATAGAAAACAGTATATATCAGATAATATCATAAAATCAACTAATATCCTTAACATGCGGCATTTACAATTACCATAACTCTTGGTCACAACACCAAGCACATCAATGAGGACTCACGCCTCCCCATCATACTCATTTGGGAATTATGTTCATTAAATTGAGTACATTAACATCTTTGAAGATTCATTATCTTTATTCCTCTCGTGTCGGTACGTGACACTCTGCTCCATAAACTATCCTGGTGTCGGAACGTGACACTCCGATCCTCATATACTATCCTGGTACCGGAACGTGGCACCCGATCCATATACTATCCTGGTGTCGGAACGTGACACTCCGATCCATATACTATCCTGGTGTCGGAACGTGACACTCCGATCCTCATATACTATCCTGGTACCGGAACGTGGAACCCGATCCTCTATTACTATCCTGGTGTCGGAACGTGACACTCCGATCCTCATATACTATCCTGGTATCGGAACGTGGCACCCGATCCTCTATTACTATCCTGGTGTCGGAACGTGACACTCCGATCCTCATATACTATCCTGGTACCGGAACGTGGCACCCGATCCTCTATTACTATCCTGGTGTCGGAACGTGACACCCGATCCCCTAATCTCACTACTTTCGTTCATCAAGCCTTCTTTTATACCAAGGCATCATCATTAACAAAGTAGATTAGGGTTTTTCAAGATTTAGGATTCAATAGCCTCATCATGCTTAGTTTATCATAATTATATAATCACATTCATGCAAGCATACAATTAAGCATATAGAAGGGTTTACAATACGACCAATACATATCATTCGCTATTAAGAGTTTACTACGAATAGCATAAACCATAACCTACCTCCACCGAAGAATTCGTGATCAAGCAAGCAATTTCCCCAAGGCTGCGTTTTTCCTCTCTCTCGATCGATCGTTTCTCCCTCTCTTGTTCTTTCTATTTTTCTTGTTCAAACCCTCTTTCTTTTACCCTAATTAACATATAATTAAATATAAAAGATGATAGAATAACCCACTAATTAATTCAAGGTTATCTCTTTTAACCCCCAAGTAATTGAGTTATTAATATTAAACCACTCACTTTATAATTATAAGCAGGAATAGTCCAAAACGCCCTTAAAATATTTACAGAAATCCGACCCAGCCTGGGATTACGCAATCTGTGACGGCCCGTCGTGCCTGCGACGGTCCGTCCTGCTGCTTCCGTCGCAGAGTTCAGAGACTAACTTTTTACTAAGGGTCTGTGACGGTCCGTCGTGCCTACGACGGTCCGTCCTGCACTTCCGTCACGAAGTTCAGAGACTTGCTCCCAGTACCCAATTTTCAAGAGTTGAAGTGTTTTGGAACGGAGGCTCATGACGGTCCGTCGTGTCTGTGACGGTCCGTCCTGCAGGTCCGTCACAGAGTTCAGAGAGTCGATTTCAGTATTCTAAGTGTTTTGGAACAAGACCCCTTCGACGGTCCGTCGTGCCCATGACGGTCCGTCGTGGGATCCGTTGTCTCAGCCAGTTTTTCCAGAAATAAAATTTGTTGCTCAAAACGACTAAACAGGTCGTTACAATAGATACCAATTTACCCATCGTTCGTCCTCGAACGATCACAAGAATAAAAACAAGGGCGAAGAGGAGTACCTGAATCTGTAAACAGATGTGGGTATCTTTCTCGCATATCAGCCTCCTTCTCCCAAGTGGCCTCTTCAACTGGTCGATTCTTCCATTGAACTTTGATGGATGCGATTTCCCTTGATCTCAACTTGCGGACTTCCCTATCTAGAATAGCAACAGGTTCCTCCTCATAAGACAAGTTTTCATCAAGAAGAACTGAATCCCAACGAATGATGTAGTTTCCATCCCCATGGTATCTTTTCAACATAGACACATGAAATACCGGATGCACTCCTGACAGCCCTGGAGGCAAGGCTAATTCATAAGCCACCTCCCCTACTCGCTTAAGTACTTCAAATGGTCCAATATACCTTGGTCTTAGCTTACCTCTTTTACCAAACCGCATCACCCCTTTCATGGGTGAGACCTTCAGCAAGACTTGTTCACCCTCCATGAACTCCAAGTCTCTAACCTTTCGATCTGCATATTCTTTTTGCCTACTTTGAGCCGCTAAAATCTTTTCTTGGATAGATTTCACCTTCTCTAATGAATCCCTCAAAAGATCAGTACCCCAAGGTCTAACCTCAAATGCATCAAACCAACCAATGGGAGACCTACATCTCCTCCCATACAATGCCTCAAATGGAGCCATGTCAATACTGGAGTGATAGCTATTATTGTATGAAAATTCCGCTAAGGGTAAGAAGTTATCCCAATGACCACCAAATTCTATCACACATGCACGAAGCATATCCTCCAATACCTGAATCGTTCGCTCCGACTGACCATCGGTCTGAGGGTGAAATGCAGTACTAAGGTCCAACCTAGTACCTAACTCCGCATGCAATGTTCTCCAAAACTTAGAAGTAAACTGCGTACCTCTATCTGATATGATAGAAAGTGGAACTCCATGCAATCGAACAATTTCTGAGATATAGATTTTGGCTAACTTTTCTGCATTGTAGGTCACCTTGACCGGAATGAAGTGAGCAGACTTAGTTAATCTGTCCACAATTACCCAAATAGAATCAAACTTACCCAATGTCTTTGGAAGACCAACCACAAAGTCCATTGCAATTCTCTCCCACTTCCATTCAGGAATGGGCATTCTCTGAAGTGTTCCTCCAGGTCTCTGTTGTTCATACTTTACTTGCTGGCAATTTGGACATTTGGCAACAAAATCAACAATGTCGCGCTTCATTCTACTCCACCAAAAGTGTTGCTTTAGGTCACGGTACATCTTGGTTGCACCAGGATGTATAGAATATCCGGAACTATGAGCCTCTGTAAGAATAGTGTGGATCAAATCATCAACACGGGGCACACATACCCTTCCCTTAATCCTTAAAACACCTTCCTCATCAATTATTGCTTCTTTAGCCTCTCCTCGCAACACCATATCCCGAATTCGGCTTAGTTTCTCATCATCAAACTGTTTTCCCTTGATCTTGTCAAGAAAAGAAGATTTCGCCTCCACACCAGCCAAAAATCCTCCCTTTTCATTTACTTCTAGCCTCATAAAGTCATTAGCCAAGTTCTGGATTTCTCTAGCCAACGGGCGTCTAGAAACTTGCAAGTGAGCTAGACTCCCCATGCTTCCTGCCTTCCTACTTAAAGCATCTGCCACAACATTAGCTTTTCCCGGATGATACAGAATAGTGATATCGTAGTCCTTCAGTAGTTCCATCCATCTCCTCTGTCTCAAATTCAAATCTTTCTGAGTAAAGACATACTGTAGGCTACGATGATCCGTATAGACTTCACACTTAACCCCATATAGATAGTGTCTCCATTGCTTTAATGCAAACACTACCGCAGCCAATTCCAAATCATGGGTCGGATAGTTACGTTCATGCACCTTTAATTGCCTCGAAGCATAAGCAATTACATTCTTCTCTTGCATTAGCACTGCACCCAAACCCGAATAGGATGCATCACAATAGACAATGAAATTCTTACCTTCCACTGGCAGGGTAAGGATTGGTGCAGTAGTCAACAAGGTCTTGAGTTTCTGAAAGCTTTCCTCACACTCATCCGACCATACAAATGGAACATTCTGCTTAGTCAAGTTCGTCAATTGGGAAGCAATAGAAGAGAATCCTTTGACAAATCGACGGTAATAGCTAGCTAACCCAACAAAGCTCCTTTTTCTGACACATTAGTAGGTCTTACCCAATTCTTCACTGTTTCAATCTTAGAAGGATCCACCATTACTCCATCCTTAGAAACCACGTGCCCCAAGAAGGACACTGAATCTAGACAGAACTCACACTTGGAGAATTTGGCATAAAGCCTTTTCTCCCTTAATACTTCCAACACAATTCTCAAATGTTCTTCATGTTCCTCCTTACTCCTGGAGTATATCAGTATATCATCAATAAATACGATCACAAAGAGATCCAGATATGGCTTAAAAATCCTGTTCATCAAGCTCATGAAAGCGGCAGGGGCATTCGTAAGACCAAAAGACATTACTACAAATTCGTAATGCCCATACCTGGTTCTAAAAGCAGTCTTTGGTACATCTGTTGCCCGTATTTTCAATTGATGATAACCGGATCTTAAATCAATCTTAGAGAAGACACAAGCACCTTGTAACTGATCGAACAAATCATCAATGCGAGGAATGGGATACTTGTTCTTAATAGTTACCTTGTTCAACTGCCGGTAGTCTATGCACATCCGAAAACCCCCATCCTTCTTCTTCACAAATATCACCGGAGCACCCCAAGAGGATGCACTCGGTCTAATGAAACCCTTATTTAACAACTCTTGAAGTTGGGCCTTTAGCTCCCTTAACTCCGCTGGGGCCATCCTATAAGGGGGTATGGAAATGGGGCGAGTACCCGGTTCCAGATCAATGCAAAAATCTATATCTCTATCCGGTGGCATACCAGGAAGATCTGCAGGGAACACATCCAGAAACTCACGGACTATCGAAACCGACTCAATTGAAGGTACTGGAGTAGTGTCATCCCTGAGATGTGCCAAGAAAGATAAACACCCTTTGCTAACCATTCTCTTAGCACGAAGAAAGAGATGATACGAACCGGAGTGGAAGTGTAGTCACCCTCCCAC
>JAJJBR010000329.1:0-12281 GCA_022817965.1 Solanum lycopersicoides
TAACGATTGCGAACAAACGGATTGTTCCTTGTGTTCATAAAGCCGGGATAAACGCATCGTCGTAGCAAAATCAGAAGGATTATGCAACTCAACCTCAATTGCTATATAATTAGCAAGACCACTGATATGAACTTCATTTTTTTGTGATCGAGTGAATGTACCGCACGAAATTAACTGCTCAAACTTTTCTGGGTAATTTGTCATTGACCCGATCTGGCATAACTTAGCCGATTCTCCCAATTTCTGACTTCTGATTGGTTGCCCGAATCGAAGGTTACATTGACGTTTGAATTCATCCCAAGATGGTTGAGGCATATCTATATCTAGTTGAAGAAACCAAAGTTGTGCATTGCCTTCTAAATGAAAAGAAGCAAGTCCAACCTTTTCTTCTTCTAGAGTTTGTTGGTGTCGAAAGAAGTGTTCACATCTATTCAACCATCCCAAAGGATCCTCTTGGCCATTAAATCGTGGGAAATCCAATTTTGTATGTTGAGGAATGATGAAACTTCCTCCTACTTCTAATCCTGACCCTCTTGCCACTTTATTTTTTCCCTTCCAACCGCGATTCTTACTTGTATTTTCATTTGAATCGGAATCAACCTTAGAATTCTCTAAATCCTTTGTGAGTGCATCCAAACGAGCATTTATTGCTTTGTGGCCAAATTGGTTGCACGTTCTTCTTGAAACAAGTTCACCAATTGTGCTAGTTGATGTTGAATTTGGTCTCTCATAACTCCCGTCTCTGGTACCAAGTTGTTATGGTCCCCTGATATGGATTTGGTTATGGGGCGCTGCAATATTATATCTGATGTTTTCTTCCTACGACCTATGCTGCTGGTTTGTTAAGAGAGAAGTTGAAGTACTCAAAACTTGGCTAATTTTCTGCTTATATTTCGTGAGACACACAGATAGTATAACACAACACTTGTAAAATAACTACCCCTAGAAACTAGGACATGACTTCCTAACTTGACTGGAATGAAAAACTGCACTATTACAGGAAAATAACTACTACTAAAAAGAAATTATTGCGGTAACTATTAGAAAACTAAGGAGTGATAACAGTTCGACAATCTTTTTTGATAGTCAAACTTTTATTGATGTTCTGGATAAACCCCGGTTTACAAAGAAAATAGAGGACCTAGAGAAAATCTGATTATCTTATGTACACATGGAGGAGAAGTGGGATTTAAAATGCATAGCTTTTGGTCTCTCAACTTGTTATAGATTATGAAAATTTTATTGGTGTTTGAAGGAAAACAAAATTCTGCACTTCTTAACGAGATAACTAATATTTAAACATATTTTGGAGCACAGATGATATTCCATCAAATAGAGATGATTCACTAGCTTTTACAGAGCTTCGATTAAATCACCTGCGAAAAAGAGTCTTTTTTTTAAAACAAACTGGTAACTTTAAAAGAAGAGCGTCTTTTGGTGTTCATAGATCAATAAGACAAGATCATGTGTATCATAAAGAGCAGAAATTGACAATCTTGTAATATAAGGGTGGAGGGTTCTCAAAGCCACATGTACCAGCACAGGAAACTCAGTTGAATCACTTTTTGGATAGTGCTGGCTGTAGTAAAACAGCCGCTCATGTTGGAAGTGAAGGGAGTGGCAACCAAGGGGGCAGCACTGGGAAAATAGCCCCACATGAACTCATGCATTGGAATTAAGGAGCGAGTGGAAGACTTCTCCCTCCACCTTTCAAAAATTTGCTCTACATTTCCTTGTTTATTCTAATTTTCATGGATTTCCCATTATACTGCGACCTTGTACAGGCGATTCACTAAAATTTATGCATATGTTCGTTGTTAGAGGCTTTTCTACTTGTTACATTCAAATCATCAGCTTACGTGATTAGCAGGAAGGAAACTGGGAACCCTACTAAAACAATTCCATATAGTAACAGAAAAAGTTGTGCTATTTTGATCGAGGGAAGTTTTCATTTTTGTTTCATTTCCTAGTACATCAAGAGGAACAATCATCCCTCAAACAAAAAATATATGATCTAAATGCTACTCCCTCCGTTTAATTTGTTTAACCGACTTTTCTTTTAGTCTATTCCAACAAGAATGACCCTTTCCTTTGTTAGCAACTCTTTAATTTCAACTTCCCAAATGGCATGTTTAATACCACAAGCAGGGGCAGAGCTACAGCCTAGTAAGGTTGGTCAGGTGAACACCCTTCGTCGGAAAATTATACGTCATATGTAAGTAAAATACTATCTAATATATGTATATTGAATACATTGAACACCCTTATGCACAATATAAGTTGGTGGTCTGGCAGGAAGCACGCAAGTGCAGAGCTCAGAGGTCCCTGGTTCGATCCCCATTGCTGTATTTTTTTAAACACAATATTTTCCTGTGCTAATTTAGGTCTTTAAATTGAGGTGGTGATTCGATCCTCATTAGCTGCGTTTTTAACACAGTATTTTCTAAAACAGAAATAACACTAATTATCAATCTTAAATTTTGATTAACCAAATAGTTAAGATTTTTTTTTATATTTTCGATCTATACTAAGTGAAATTATTACGTATAACATACTCTCAAGAAATTATTACGTATAAGACACTTTCAAGAAATTATTTTTAAAGATAATACAAAAGATCACTATCCAGTATTATATTTTATTATTATTTACAAACCATTCTTTTAGAAAATGTAAAATAGTTAAGAATGTTATTATGGGAAAAAAGTTTCAACAGTTCTCTTGAACTTTGAAACTTAATTATTTTGGATTATGAAAAAAGTCTCAACAATTCACTTAATATGAACTAGAAGGGGTATATTCAACTAGTAGCTAAAATTGTTTTTGTTGACCTTTCTCCATTAGTTTGGATTTATACAATTGATAGTTTTATAATTTTAAGTTTCCGTATAATTTAGTTTTATGATATGTATTTTAATTTTTAAATTTGGGTGCACCTACCCATCCGTAAAAACAAATATTTTGTGCACCCACTCCGCTAAAAAAAAAAATTAACTCTTTTATAGTTTGAACACCCTTGGCGAAATTCCTGGCTCCGTCACTAACCACAAGATTAAAGGGCATTTTGGTATATTTCACATATCTTTAATTTTAGACCACAATATTCACAAGTCTTCTTTACTTTCTTAAACTCCATGCCAAGACAAATAAGCCCAACAAATTAAAATGAAGGGAATATTACATATAAACCAAAAGGCAATAAACAGGAAGCCTAGGTATAGCTTTACTACTAAGTGGGGTCAAGGAAATACAGTAGCATACAGGATGTCTAATCATTCATTAAATAATGCATACTGACAAAGGAAATCAAAAATGGGAATGCTTACATCAAGAGGAGGATTTAGCAATTCAATTCCATTGCTTATTTGACCATAAGGCTCCATTAGATCAACAACACTTTCTAAATCCTCTTTCGTCAATGTCAATCCAAGATGATTCACCAGCATTCTACTAAATTGCTCAACAGCTTTGGTCTTCCTTAACCATTTCGGGACAAGGCTGCTGAATGTCTGCAGAACAGCAAACCAATTATCCAGTTGAGAAAAATGGCTAGTTCTTTTTGTACGCAGAAACTCAGAAGTGAAGTTTATATACATAACAATAGAAGAAAATAATGTGTTGAAAATCAGCCCAAGGTAGCTGAACATGGTAAAACTGCCTTACAAAGAAACTTCATCAACTTTACCTTCTGAATCCTTTGCAAATATCTCAATGTGTCAGTGTCTTGATTTCATCATCATAAGATCGGTTTTAAGAGATCCAGGAATTCTTTTAAAAAAATATCGGTTTTTAAGAGATTTGTTTGCATGAAATTCAGGACTTTAATGTATATCACCAGTAGAATGAGGATGTCAATTATCATAGATGTCATATTGATTTTATGTGGTGCTGAAATATCACAAGTGATGCAGCGTAACCTAACTTTGTTTACTTTTGAAGCTATTTCAGGTTTACACATGAATATGCTAAAGAGCACTATCTACCCAGTGAATTAAGTTATAAACCTGAAGGAGCTGGCTGATATCACGAGCTGTAACATTGGCTCATTTCCTTTCACATACTTGGGTCTTCCTCTGGGTGATCAGTATAAATCCACTGAAATTTGGACTGGGGTTATTGAAGATTTTGAGAAGAGGATGGCAACATGACAAATACAATATCTCTCCTTTGGTGGCAGAGTAATAATTGCCAATCATGTCCAAGACAGTTTACCTACTTATTACATGGCCCTGTTCCCAATGCCAACTGAGGTTATATAACAGATTGAAAAGATAAGAAAGAACTTCCTCTGGGAAGGCAACAGGGAGAGGAACACAAATTTTATCTCATCGAATGGGAGAAGGTCACACAACCAAAATACCAATGAGGTATTGGCATTAAGAACCTTGCAGCCCACAACAAAAAGATGACGATGAAGTGGCTTTGGAGATACAACTTTGGAGAGGCAGGACTCTGCAAAGATCTTATCATAGCTAAGCATGGAAGGCTGAATCAATGGCTTAAAGATATTACTACACCTCCTTATGGAGTGGGACTGTGGAAAGGTATTAGGATGTTGAAGGACACATTTGATCAGAATGTTTACGTTTTGGGCAATGGTTCCATCCTAAAATTTTGGACAGACAAAGGGCTTGGTAATAACACTCTTCAGGAGGATTTCCCAGATCTGTTCAGAATTGCTCAAGATCCCCAATCATGTTATTGCTGCTAATAGAGAAGGGATCAACTGAGACCTGATATCTAGAAGGAAAATGCACGATTAGGAAGTGAATGATCTGGTAGATCTGTTTGCTAGACTACAAAATTGTCACATTAATCCCCAGGCATTTGATAAGCTCAAACGGGGACACCAAAAAGGAGTTCAAACAGTCAAAGAAGGGTACCAACAGTTGTGCTCTAGGAACCCCATGATAGATAACTGGCCCTGGAAACTCATTTGGAGGACAAGCTACCTCCTAAGGTTGCTTGTATTACCTGGACAGCTCTATATGAGGCATGTCTCACCCAAGACAACATAAAGAAAGGAAAATCCAGCTCCCAAACAGACGATATATGAGCAAAAAGAGGTTGAAACCCCCAGACATCTTCATTTTTTTTAAAGTGACCTTCTTTATTGTGAGGTGGCCTCAGAACTATGGAGCATGCTTTTTTGTCTCTCTGGTCTCAATTGGACCACCTCCCTCACAGTTAAGGATGCTTATGAGAGTTGGAGCCTATGGAAAGTTGACAAAGCCATCAAGATGATCTGGATCATGATACCTGCTTGTATTTTTTGTGTATTATGTTAGAGAGGAATAGGAGATGCTTTGATAGAGTCAACTTCTTTAGGCATATTGAAGGCTAGGTGTATTGCGAATTTGTTCAGTTGGTCCAACATGTATCCTGCTTAGAATGCAGAACAACTTCATTAACTCACTAGTTCTGGCTTAGATAGTTTGTATAGTTTACCCAGAGATTTTTTGTAAGCTCAAATGCCATAGCTAATAATTCTTGCATCTTCTTGATGCTGTTATTAATACCACTTACTTTATCAAAAATGCTGATGATGTCGTAGATGTTCCCTTTTATCATGTTCTTAAAATTCTCAGAATCTACAAATTAATGTTCAGTATAGGAAAGAGCAATGAGATCCATGGTCATCTCACTTTCTCCCTTTTCTAGTTTTCTCGTAGTAGACTCACGGATAGAATCTTATCTTGTTTGCCTCTAAGTGTGAGCTAACAGCTTGTAACATATTGTCATGAGACTACTAGACAGCTATAGCCAATCCTACTGACAGGCTTTATAGCTTCGATAAGTGAAAATGTTTCTAACACAACCTTAACAGACACCATCAGATATTCATTTCAAGATGTAAAAATCCCAATTATTCTCCATACTTTTAAAATAATTACTCACTGGAGATAATGTATCTACAAGAAGTTCAAGCCCAACTATATTTGCAGCATTCTTCAAAGAATGTGAAAAGAGCTGAGCTACTCATGAAAGTGAACAACAGATAACAGTATAGAGGAAGAAAGCATCTCACATGATGGGGAGCGAACATTAAAACAAAAAGTGAGGTTTATCTAACAAAAAGCCTGTTAACTCTCACAGATTATTTCATGATACTGTTAGCTGTCTCATATTAGAAAGTTCTTTCACTACGTGCTCTTTTTATTTCATGTTTAAGCATATTTACTTCCTCAAAATAAAAATTCTGTTCTCTCTTCTTTTGGATCCCTTCACATTCAAATGATAGATTAGTTATCTGAAAGGAGCTTGAAGTACATGCTGATACACTGTAGTATTTTAGCATTGCAGTAATTACCGCAAACCAGCTGCAGTACGTCATAAGCTCATCTATGTCCAGGAATTTGCTTCTAAAGGCACTACCTTCCAAGGCCACGGGCACAAGTTTCAGTTCACTTGGACGCAAAAGAGCTGTTTTCTCTGCAACCTGTTAGGCAAAAGTAGCGGTTTTAAAAAAAGATCAGTACTAAATTTGACAAAGCTCTTCTGTGCTGCGCTTAACAAATGACAACAATCACTTTTAAACCAGTTGAAAACAGAAGAAGAAAGCAAAGAGTAATCAACATAAGATTTGCAAAGATGTACTAACTTGTGACCCTATAATATGTAATAAAAATCACGAAGTACCCATATAGGTTTAAATTGTTGCTGCTGAGACACTACCACAAAATCTTAAATCATTTCTAGTTAAGGTAATCAGGAATCCAAGTCAAGAGAAATTAGGGTACATGAGAAATTAAGCATCCCCATGCATGATCTAGGTTGATTCTCTATCCCCATATGATCAAGAAACTTCTCAAATTAAAAAAGGTGCTGTTTAAGAACTGGTTTCAGAGTTAAGTAGCCTGAGCTTCTCTTCAGTTCAATAAACTTGAAGGGCCTATATGATCCTCTGACGAAAATGAGAACTGGTGAGTTCAAGAAGAGTTGAGTCTGCAGATAAGAGACCAAATAAGCGCACCTTTCTCCAATCTACAAAATCTATAAGCTCTTCATCCATAGTTCCTTTTGCAGCTATCCTAAGTATCTTCTCTCTTTCAGCTTGAGTAGGCCGCTGAAGACGGAATATCCTATCCATACGACCAGGACGCTGCAAGGCCTCGTCGATTTGCTTTAGATTTCTAGTAGTAGCCATCAAAACCACCCCATCCTGTTTTTCAAACCTGCAACATAAGATGGTACGAGAGAATAGTAAGAAACTAAACATGAAGATGCAATTATTTCAGTCAACTTAGATTATACTTTAATTACAAGTAACAATACCCAAAGTATGTCCTAGTTCCAGTTTATAATATGTGAAAATCCTTTAGAAGAACAAGATCCAGCACAAAACTGATGCCCTTGCTTGCAACAAAAACATTTTGGATATTTTATCTAAAAACTATTACCCCCTCCATCAAAATTTAGGGTGTTTGACTAGGCAGGGAGCTTAAGAAAGAAAGAAAGACTTTTGACATTTCTAGTCTAAAACAAGCCATAGATACTTGTGTTATTATATATTTTCTCATTGAGGATAAATGAAAAGTTTAAAGTCGACTTGTTTCTAAATATGAAAGAATGACATTCTTTTTTGGAACAGATTAAAAAGAAAAGTATGACGCATAGATCGGGACAGAGGAGTACTGCAACAAAGGGGAGATCAAAATGTATTTGTCAAAAGCAAAATCAAGTGTGACATTAGGAAGTCACACTTGAAGTGACCAAAGAGGTGACTACTCCTTATGGGTTCAGCCTTTGGAGGTCCATTAGAAATCTGTGGAACAAAGTGAAGTACAACTCAAAGGTGAAAGTTTTTGATGGGAGAAAGACCATGTTTTGGAAGGATAATTGGCATGAGAAAGGAAACTTGGAAGAATTATTTCCTGATGTTTACAACTTAGTTACACTTCAGTAAGGGTTAGCAGATTTATGGACACTACAGGGGTGGAACTTCAACTTCAGAAGACATCTAAAGAACTGGGAAGTTCAGAGAGTAGCTGAATTTCTCAACACAGTGGAGCCTTCCAATGGACTTCAGACAAAGGAGGATATTCTATGGTAGACAGGAAACAATAGAGGAGTATAAAGTGTTTTTTTTTTTGAAACTGTAACATTGCATTTCACATTGTATAAAGTTAATATAGCTTATAAGCTGATGGATCAGTCAAACCAACAAATTACAAATTGGCCATGGAAACAAATATGGAAAAGCAGAATACGACATAAAGTATCTTGCTTTGTCTGGCTGTTGGCCAACGAAGCAGCCCTTATTCAAGACAATGTCATGAAGAGAGGGATAACCTTATGCTCTAGATGCTTTCTTTGTGGGGAGACTTTAGAGACGGTTAATCATCTGTTTCTACACTACAAGTACACTCAACAATTATGGAGTATCTTTTTGAGTATCAAATGCATCTCCTGGACTATGCCTAGGAAAGTTTCTGAGGCTTTACAGAGTTGGGAGGAAGTAAGAGTACTGGCAAAAGACAAAGGCGGGTGGACACTTATCCCTGTTGCAATATGGTGGGCAATATGAAAATAGAGGAACTCTAGGTGTTTTTAGAGCACAGAAACCAGTGTGCAGAAAGTAAAGCTCAACTGCATTTTGCTATTATGTTTTTGGTGTAATCAGTTATACTCAAATGATACTCGCTATAATTGATGTTTTAGACGCAATTTAGCCAAAGAGCAGTAAGAATTGGGGCCATTTGTATATAAAGTTTCAGTACAACCAATGTACTGTTTTGTGATATAATACAAAGTTACAAGTTAAAAAAAAAAAAAAGTGTGACAAGTTTATTTCTTGCTGGTATAGGCAAATTGCCATTCCTTAAATCATAAGTGACACCGTGTACAGGCCTTCAAGTTTTGCAGATACTTGAATAGGTTTTCACCAAATTACAGATCCTCTGAGCACCAACAAGGCCATGAATTTACTAATATATGAGTATTTTTTTTTTTTTTTTTTTAGAAGGTAACAGTCTTGTATTATATTCCAAAAAATCAAACCTGCCATAACTTGTTACAGGTTTACTAATTACAAATGAGTATCAGGAAGATCTTCAATCCTAAATAAACAAAAATTACAAGGTGCCTAAAGCATTCATTACTAATATATGAGTATTGATTAGCCTGATTTTTCAAATATAAACTACATTAATCTTCCGTCTACAAAAAGATTGATTTTTGAATACCCAAAGAAATTCATCCATTTTTTTGAAAAAGTTGAAGTTCCCAAAGAAATTTATCCATTTCTTAATTTCCCAAAGAAATTCATCCATTTAAGTAATGTTTCAGATAGTACACTTTTCTAAGACCTAAATTATGGCTTGCTGCAAGCAAAAGTCAATGAATTGAGAAAGGAAAACGATTCTCAATTGGGCCACAAACTTTTGCCAATCAAGGCTAGGCTAAATTCCTTTTCACTTTCACTAACTTTCTCCTTCAACAAACCAAAGAAAATGATTTATAGTACTCCACTTGCTCCACCAAATTCTGTTAACACCCCTTTAGTAGTCTACCAACGGTTTACACATGGGAGATTTAAGGACATCAGAAAGTAGATTAATTTAGCTTATAAGTTATTTAGTTGTTTGCAGTAGATTATTACAGCTTTTAAATATTTATGTTTTCATTTACTGTGTAGCATGTGTAGCAGTTATTGCAGTAAGGAGTTATTCCTCCACTTTCTCATTCAGTTGTAGTAGGCAGTTACTTTCTTTGTTGTATTTATGTATTTGGATTCAGTGATATTTTATGCAGAAAATTACTTAGTCTTTGAGTACTTAAAACTCAAGAGATTGCAGGTTCTCTCTAACGAACTAGCGCCATAGGTCGTAGGAAGAAAACGTTCGATTTCACACTACAACGCCCCATAACCAGATCCATATCAAGGGATCATAACAACTTGGTATCAGAGCAGGCTGTTATGGGAGATCAAATTCAACATCAATTGGCACAATTGGTGAACTTATTTCAAGAAGAACGTGCAGCCAATATAGCGAGACAGGAAGCGATAAATGCTCGCTTAGATGCACTCACAAAGGATCTAGCGAATTCGAAGGTTGATTCTGACTCAACTGATCATACCAGTCAAAATCGGGGCTGGAAGGGTAAAAGTGGAGTGGCAGAAGGGTCAGAAGGGTCAAAATCAGACGCAGGAGGAAGTTCTTTCATTCCCAGGTATACAAAGTTGGATTTTCCACGGTTTACTGGCCAAGGAGACCCTTTGGGATGGCTGAACAGATGCGATCATTTTTTTCGACACCAACAAACTCCAAATGAAGAAAAAGTTAGTCTTGCTTCTTTTCATTTAGAGGGGAATGCACAACTTTGGTTTCTTCAACTAGAGAAGATATGCCTGAACCGTCTTGGGATGAGTTCAAACATTACTGTAATCTTCGTTTTGGGCCACCAATCAGAAGTCAGAAGCTAGGAGAATTGGCTAAGTTGCGCCAGATTGGGTCCGTGACAGATTACCAAGAAAAGTTTGAGCAGTTAGTCTCCCGGGCTGGTACACTCACACAATCGCAGAAGATAGAACTTTATATTAGTGGTCTTGTGGATCATATAGCAATTGAGGTTGAGTTGCATAATCTTCTAGATTTGGCTACGGCGATGAGTTTATCCCGACTTTATGAACGCAAGGAACAACCTTTCGTTCGCAACTGTTAGATGGTCGCAGATCCAAAACATCAAATTCTCACCTCCACAGCGCACCAGATTTGTAAGGAAATTAACTAGATCTGAGATGGATGAAAGACGACTTAAGGGTCTCTGCTTCAACTGTGATGAAGTCTTCACTCGGGGCCATCAGTGCAAGAAATTATTTTGGATTGATTCCATAGACGAAGAGGAAGAATCTCTGGAACAGGAGACAAATCCTAATATAGATCAACCTGAAATTTCTTTGCAAGCCATCATTGGTGTCACAGCCCCACAAAATATGCGGTTAAAAGGCCAACTGGCAGGAATCCAGTGGTGTCATTAGTTGATTCTGGAAGTACTCATAGCTTTGTGAACTCTAAAATTGTGTCACAATTCAATCTTCAAGTTGAAAGGCGAGAAGGGTTACGAGTAGTGGTGGCAAATGGAGAACGGGTCAGAAGTCCAGGAAAATGCAAAGGAGTCTCAATATGGTTTGGTAATTATGTTTTCCATATTGATTTATATGTCCTCAACCTAAGTGGATTTGATGTGGTTCTAGGTGTGAATTGGCTTAAAACTTTAGGACCTATACTGTGGGACTTTGTGGATGTCATTCTTTAAAAATGGAAAACAAGTGGAGTTACAAGGTGTTAAGTCTCCTGATTCAACTCAAGGAGCAAAACTCATGTTATGCTGACTGACAAAGATAATCAGGAAGAATTGCAAATCATTTTGAAAGATTTTGCTTGCGTCTTTCATGAACCAGTAGGGCTCCCTGCTAAACGTGATTGTGACCACAAAATTGTTCTAGAACCAGGAACAAAACCTGTTGTGGTTCGACCATATAGATATCCACATAATCAAAAGGATGAAATTGAAAGACAATGTTCAGAGATGTTGAAGCAGGGAATAATTCGGCCAAGTCAGTCTCCATTCTCTTCCCCGGTGCTTCTTGTTCCTAAATCTGATGGTTCTTGGCATATGTGCATTGATTGTCGTGAGTTGAACGCAAAAACAATCAAAGATAAATTTCCTATTCCAGTAATTGAAGAATTGTTGGAGGAATTGTTTGGGGCTAAATATTTCTCTAAATTAGACTTACGCCAAGGTTATTATCAAATTCGGATGAAAGCGGATGATGTGGAAAAAACTGGTTTTCGTACTCACCATGGGCATTTTGAATTTTTGGTTATGCCCTTTGGCTTAACCAACGCTCCATTTACCTTTCAATCATTAATGAATGAGGTATTTCAGCTTCACTTGAGAAAATTTATTTTGGTGTTTTTTGATGATATTTTTGTGTATAGTCGCACTTGGGTCGAACATATGTATCATCTGCGACTTGTCTTCAAGTTACTCTCCGATCATCATATTTCTCTAAAGCAATCAAAGTGTTCATTTGCCCAAACTGAAATTGCTTATTTAGGCCACCTCATCACTGCTCATGGAGTTTCTGCAGATTCTAGCAAAATTTCAGCCATGACTGAATGGTCCAAACCTACAACTCTTAAGGGATTGCGAGGTTTCCTAGGCCTCACAGGATATTATCGCAAGTTTGTGGAAAATTATGGATCCATAGCTGAACCATTGACAGCCATGCTCCGCAAGAATTCATTTATATGGACAGATCAATCAACACAAGC
>JAJJBR010000330.1:0-85725 GCA_022817965.1 Solanum lycopersicoides
TCTCAAATAGCATGTTTGCCATTTTGTCTTTGTTGCTTAATCCTTTTAGTCACCTCTCTTAGATGTTTATAACTCATGCATATTTGAAAATGTATATACAAAGTGCTATGATAAATCAGAATATTAGGTTTGTCTTGACTTTGCTAAGAATTTATGTTATTTTGCCACCTCTATATTTTTCAACTTTAAAAAGTTTGTTACTTCCTAGAAATAAATTTTCTGTGGATATATCCAATGCTACCCAATCGTTCCCCTATAATTCCTTTTCTTTATTGTGTAATTAGTTTTGGGTGGTCAAATTAGGTAGAAAATTATTTGGAGAAGTTATCATGCGGATTTAAAGCTTAATCGATAATGGGGTTTGATTGTTATCGCTTATTATTCTTGTTGAGTTATACTTCTCCATGTCTAACTTACTCGTTTTTTTTTTATTGCAATTAGGCTTTAGGTGAAAATTATTGTTCTTGTTATTCTGGTAATATTTAAGATTTTAGCTAACATCATAGGCATTTTATGTCATTCTTTTTTTTTCTTTCTTATTATTTTTCATATTAAATCAAAGAATTGTTACTTATATCCTTTTTTTCCTATTTTGCATGTAAAACTTGTCTGGGTCCCATGGACTCTATCTTCATTTTTTCTTACAGGGCCATGGAAGCCCTATTCCTTTTTCCACGTCCGCCCGCTAAAATCGAAGAATTTGAAGCGGAGGAAAATTGAAGAAATTGGGAGAAAGCCTGCATTTTATTTTATTTTACCTATATTTTGTTAATTATTAGGCCGAAAGAGTAAAAAATAAATATATTTTATTATTAGTTTAGGACAGGTACGAAGAGAAATGGGTTCAAATACCGGTCCAGGCTGACAGAAACCAGATTTGGACCCAACTCGCTGTCTCTCTCCCTTTTACTTGACCGTATGTTTATTTGTTATTGATTTCCGTTAGTATTAGGGATAAATAATTCGAATCCCCGCAAGACGCCACCTCGTTTAATTGCTTAATTAAATTGATCAAAAAATATAAATGATTTAAAATAAATTTTGCAAATCTCAATGTGATAATAAAGTTAAAACTTCACTTTTTAACAACTCTAAGTAAGGTTTAGCTCAAGTTTAAGTTAGATCGTTGTAAGACCTTGAAAATAACCTAGGTTAACTAGAGCCTAACATGTTGGTATTTATGTTCTCAGGTCTTAAATCTGTCTAATATATTGTATAGAGGCAGTAGCTAAAGTATGAGGTGTGTTGGAAGTCAAACTTCAAGGTATGACTAAGACGTTTGACGACTAAGTCACCTAAATGTCTCTTATGTGGTTCCATGTGTTTATGTGTGTTTCATGATGTTTAAGGCTCTTAATTGAGTTAATATAGCATGTATAGGCAGTGTGTCAAGTTTCGTGGAGTTTGGAGGTCAAACGTCCAAGAACGTCCAAGGCGTTCGAAAGATATGCCTTGAATCGACCTCGTGTGTCTATTCGTGTTTCGTTGAGTTTTGTGTGTTCATTTCGTATGAAATTTATGTTAGATGTGTTAAACTCATAGACGATCGTATTTGTATTGAAACGTATGGGAAATTATCCCAAGGACCATTCAAGGGTCCTTAGGAAGGACCAAAATTAGTGTGCAGGCTGTCCCAGGCAGGCCTTGGCGACGGAGCAGTCAACGGATCGTTGGCCTGATGACGCCCCGTCAAAGGGACCCGTTGTAAGGGCTTAGCCTTGAGGGAAGTTTTCTACCTTGGCAGGCCACTGTTGCCAACGACGGAGGCCTGTGACGCCCCGTCATGGCCGTGACACCCCGTCAAGGTAGGAGTCGAGAGGGCCTGTTTCCTGCGCATAGTTACTGCCAAGTCAAGGGGTGAATTGTAAATTCACCCCACTTCCAAATAAGAGTTTAGGCTGTTTTTAAGGGTCTTTTGGGTATTTTAAATGAGTATATAAGTGTTAAACACTTAGAATATTCATTCTTCCAAAAACAAAACCCCAAAATCCCTTAGAAATCCCAAAGACTCCATTGAAGTCCAAAATCAAGGAAGAGCTTGGTGTGAGTTTTGAGTGGAGATTCTTCATCAAAGTGAAGAATTATTCATTGAGGTATGCTTTTGATCCTTGAAACTCGTTTCATCAAGGAGCCCAACTTTCAAAGATGTTTTCAAAGTTTTCAAAGAGGAAATTGTCCAATTTCATAATTCTTCCATGGGTTCTTGCATTAAAGGTTTTCAAACGTCTATTATGGATTAGATTGATGTTGTATTGATGATTTTAACCTAAATTACCTATGAACCCATGAAATTGATGAACCTAAGATTTTGACTAAATTATGGTTACTTGATATTGACTTAATGTTGATGAATTCATGTGTAGTTTCTTATGGGCTTTCTATTGATGTAAGAATTGTTCAATTGTTATCAAAGTATATTGATTGTTGAATCTATATTGAATTGGGTTAGATTTCATTGATTCCTATAATTGTGTATTGAATTGATGTTCATGGCCATGGGTAAGGGCCTTATGATGTTGAATTTGGTGATTTGGTATTGGCTTGAAGAGTTGAGGATGAAGAGGTAGTACGCTTCCCTAATTCCTTTTTTTAATGTTAATTTTACTTCAATTATGTTATGATTGGTTTGGTCCACCTTTGGTGGCGGTGCTATGTGAATTGATGTGGCCTTGTCGGCGTTATTTTCTAGTACATTGATGATCATGGCCTTGTCGGCACTACTTGAACTTATATGGCTATTTGTGTAGTTTGATTTGATGATGTATAATAATATCTACCTATATGTGGAAGTATGTGCTAGACTATTGATGCTATCTATTAATCATGTTGTGCTTTGACTATGTGTTATGTGTAGTCTTAGAGTTACATGGTTATTCCTAATTTGGCTATATGAGTCTAAAATGGTTAAGTTGATAATGTTAAGGTAATGATAGGTTGACTTAATAAGGTTAAGGGTCATTCTAAGAGTCTAAAGAAGATAGGCTATATGTGTTAAATGAAGTATGTTGTGTCTTGTTAGGTAGACTTGTGTCCCTTACTTGATGCTTATGTGAATATGTGATGTCTTGACTTAGGAACCTAAAGGGTCTTAGTCTTGAATAAATGAATATAGGTGAGACCTTGCATGATAATAAAGGTCATTTATGTGGAACCTTGAACTAAGTGGTAAGGTTATGAATTGTGAAGTAGTTAGCCGTAATGGTATCCTTCATGTAATGAGTGATGGACTTAGAGGTTGATTGGCTGGAACGGCATCATATCATACCTTAGGAAAGTCGCGATGAGCTTCTTGTCGCCATAGTGAGATAGCCCTAATGGACCTTGCTATGGTAGGGTAAATGTAATTGGGTCATGAACATGAATGGGACCCATTTGTATGAACCTTAATGTGAATTGATCTATGAGAACTAAGGCTAGCACCGAGTGAGTATGGTAAAGGGAAGTAGTTCTAGTTAAGTATGAGACTAGAATACAAAGAAGCCCTTCATATTCCTTAACCATGTGCCTACATGGGATCTTTATGTTCTACCATTGGCAAGTAGAACACCTCATCGAAGTAGGATAGAACTTCGGATTCCATGCTTTGCTACCATGGTCTATGTCGGTTATTGCCTATTCTCATCATATGGAATACCTATTAACATTTGAAAGTTTATGAGGTTTAGGTGGTGGTATGGGACGCTACTTAGACATTGCACAATAGACTTTGAAGGTGTTATGTGGAGTTCCTAGGTCTTGTCTAAGACCATTACTTGAATGTCCTTTATGTGATGTATGTCTTCTAAATGAACTAATAAATAATGACTTATGTTAGAAAGTATGTAAATGAATAAGTACCTAATCTAAAGTAACTTAAGGACTCCTTAGTTAAGGTGTGAAGAGGGCATATGGGATGATCTCTTTATGACTTATCTTTGGAAGTCTTGAGTATGACTCTAGGTAGGGAAAAGGTTTGGTGTTGTTGACATGATCTAAGCCTTAGGTAGTCTTAAGAAATATTTAGGTAATCTTGAAGAGGTCAATATGGACGTTATCTTCTTGATTTACTTAAGTAGGTCTTTTGATAGCCTTTGGAAGGAGAATGTCCTATCATTTATGTGTTGGTGATTTGTGAGAATGATTCTATCCTAGGGAGTCTATTGGATCTCTTGAGTGTGTGTGTAAGGGATTGTATGGGCGGTTGCTTCACAATCCACTCAAGTGAGACTTAGAGTCACCTTTGGTAGAAGAATCTTACCTTGATGTTTAGGATGCTTTGTAAGTGTGTATGTGACTCATTATAAGTAATCTTAAGGGTCGTTTAGGCACATCTAGAGAGGGTGTATGGGCGGTCTCTCTTGTGTGACTTAAGTGAATCTTAGGATGACTTTAAGTGAGGAATTACATGCTAGAAGATGTTAAAAGGGAAGGCTAGGACTTCACTGTAACAGTGAATGGACTTCACTGTAACAGTGAATGACTTCACTGTACAGTGAAGTGAACTCACTGTAAAGGAGCTTTAAATTTATGATTTCGTTTTAATGTTTTCTTATGTGTTTCTATGTTGATAATTGATGTTGTTATGATTAAAATATGATTTCTAAAATGAAAAGATGCATATTTCCAATAAAGTCCGTTTTCATGATTTTTATGCATAATGCATACTTAGTACATGTGGTTGTACTAATTCCATGCTTTATTTTCTATCTATAGTTCTTGGTAGGTGAAGAGCTTTGAAGAGAAGACTTGGACTTAGAAGATCGTTCAAGAGAAGTTGAAGTATGTCCTCATTTGACTCGAGGGCATATGTCATTTTATGTTTCTTTATGAAGTTTTGTAATAGACTATTAGTAGTATGTTTTGAATTCGTATGGGCCGTGTCCCAAGTATTATCGTGTCTTAAGATGATGATCGAGACTTAGTGTTTTCCTATTTTCTACTTATATGAAAGAGTTTAAAGACTTCTATATTGTTTTATGAAAAGTTTTAATTCCGCACTACTTTTCATTATGTATATGCGATGAATGATATGAGAGGCTTGTCTTAGACCTCCGAGAGGTGACGACGCCGGTTACAATCCAAGATTGTACCTAACTTCTAGGGTATGGTTTCGGGTTGTGACAAGCTTGGTATCAGAGCATAGGTTAGTGAAAGTAGTCTTAGGTATCAAAAAGTCTCGAAAAGTCACGTCTAGTAGAGTCTTGACCATCGGTGTGAGTCGCGACACATCTATGGGCGAGAGGCTATAGGACGATAGTGTTTCCCTTCATTTCTACTCCTATGTTCGTGCGGTAGAGTTATGTTATGAGTATCCTTCTAAATGTGTTTTTGTGTTTCTAGGAGATGAATACTAGAAGGATGGCCGCTAGAAGGATGGAAGAGGGAAGGGTTAATGAGGAAGTTCTTCCTCAAGTTGAGCAAGTTGAGCAAGTTCCTCAAGGTGCTCAAGGTGGGCAAGGTGTCCAAGTGCTCAAGGTGCTCAAGTGCCTCCTCAAGGTGATCATGCTCCTAATGTGGAAGGAGGTGATGAAGTGCCGGGTTGTCTAATAGGATGATTGGAGAGGCTTTGCTTGCTTTAGCCCGAGCCGTAACGGCTCAAGCTAACTTGAACATGGTGCCTAGGGTTAATGCTATGGAGAGTACTATGTCATCTAGGTTGAGAGACTTTGTGAGGTTGAATCCTCCAATCTTTCTTGGCTCTAAGGTGAATGAGGATCCCAAGAATTTCTTGATGGTGTGTACAAAGTTTTGAGTGCTATGGGGGTTACATCTAGGGAGAAGGCGGAGTTGGCTTCTTATCAATTGAGAGATGTGTCTCAAATTTGGTACACTCAATGGAAGGACAATAGGGGTGGAGTCGGGTCCTATTGAGTGGGAAGAATTCAAGGAAGCTTTTCTTGGCAAGTACTTTCCCCGTGAGAGGAGGGAAGAGAAAGTAGAAGTTTATCAATCTCAAGCAAGGCAATATGAGTGTTGAGGAATACTCTTTGAAAGTTCTCAACTTTGTCTAGGTATGCACCTTCCCTAGTGAATTCAAGGGATGAAATGAGTCGCTTTGTGACGGTGTAGCCGACTTAGTGAGGAGAATGCGTACGGCTATGTTGCATGATGAATGACTTTGGCTAGACTCATGGTGTATGCAAATCAATTGAAGAGTCTAAACTTAGGAGGATGTCAAGGAACTTGAAAAGGAGTGTTGCTAGTGACCAAGTGCAACCTAGGTTCAAAAAGAGGATTCAAACTCAAGATGGACCTAGTGTGCCTAAGAAGAAGTTTGAGAAAGGAGGTGGCTCTAGCAATGACAAACCTACATGTGCCACTTGTGGTAAGAGACATTATGGTGAGTGTCTATTGTACGGTAATTGCTTTGGATGTGGAAAAGATGGGCACAAAGTGAGAGATTGTCCAAACATTGCTTCTAGGAAGGAGGGTAAGAAGTTGAGCCTAGTGTTCCAAAGGAAGATGCTCCAACTAAGAGGCGTTTCTATGCTCTCCGGACTAGATTTGGAAGCCGGGTGATGGTGATGATTGGTAAGTTCTTGTTTCTCTTTTGATAGTATGAGTTCCTTCTAAGTGGGGGAGTATGGTTAGAATTGTGCTAGAAGTGTTGCATGTGCATGATGTTTAGGAGTTTGGTTGAAATTGAATTTCATTAACTTCTTGCATTGTATGTTTATTGAGCTTTGAGTATGTTATAAGATGTGTTTATATGATGTTACTTGCATATTAGCATGTCTATATCATGAATTGCATAAGAGTTGCATGTTTGAAAATTTGCCAAAAATCACTGTAGCTTGTTAAACTTCACTGTAAAATTTTGGTGAAAATGACTATTTGATTCGTTGGTCTAAAATTGTGGTAATGTGGTTAGAACTGATGTATATGAGTATGATATTGAATATAAAATGAGTTTTTGCTATTTGGATTGAAGCATGTGAGTTTTGTAGCATAATGAGTTATAGAATTGTTTTCTAGTTTCTTGTTGTGTTGTGAATCTCTTGATTTTGTGAAATTGATGATTTTTCTTGATGATGTTTATATGGTTTGGTTATTGCTGCTAGTTGAATCTCAAATCTTGGAAGTTTCGGAGAGTGGCAAGTGTCATTCGAGGACGAATGTTGTCCAAGTGGGGGAGATTGTAAGACCTCAAAATAACCTAGGTTAACTAGAGCCTAACATGTTGGTTGATGTTCTAAGGTCCTAAATATGTCTAATATATGGTATAGAGGCAGTAGCTAAAGTATTAGGGTGTTGGAAGTCAAACGTCAAGGGATGACTAAGACGTTCGACGACTAAGTCACCTAAAGTCTCTTATGTGGTTCATGTGTTTATGTGTGTTTCATGATGTTTAAGGTTCTTAATTGAGTTATATAGCATTATAGGCAGTGTGTCAAGTTTCGAGAAGTTTGGAGGTCAAACGTCCAAGAACGTCCAAGGCGTTCGAAAGATATGCCTTGAATCGACCTTGTGTGTCTATGCATGTTTCGTTGAGTTTTATGTGTTCGTTTTGTATGAAATTTATGTGAGAGGTGTTAAACTCATAGATCGTATTTGGGTTGGAAACGTCCGGGAAATTATCCCCAAGGACCATTCAAGGGTCCTTGAGGAAGGACCCAAAATTAGTGTGCAGGCTGTCCCAGGCAGGCCTTGGCGACGGAGCAGTCAACGGCCCGTTGGCCTGATGACGCCCTCAAAGGGTCCCGTCGTGAGGGACTTAGCCTTGAGGAGTTTGCTACCTTGGCAGGCCACTGTTGCCAACGACGAGGCCTGTGACGCCCCGTCAAGGGCAGGCGTCGAGTAGGCCTGTTTCTGCGCAGGTTCTGCCAAGTAAGGGTGAATTGTAAATTCACCCCACTTCCAAATAAGAGTTTAGGCGGTTTTTAAGGGTATTTTGGGTATTTTAAATGAGTATATAAGTGTTAAACACTTAGAATAATTCATTCTTCCAAAAACAAAACCCAAAATCCCTTAGAAATCCCAAAGACTCCATTGAAGTCCAAAATCAAGGAAGAGCTTGGTGTGACGTTTTGAGTGGAGATTCTTCATCAAAGTGAAGAATTATCTCATTGAGGTATGACTTTTGATCCTTGAAACTCGTTTCATCAAGGAGCCCAACTTTCAAAGATGTTTTCAAAGTTTTCAAAGAGGAATTGTCCAATTTCATAATTCTTCCATGGGTTCTTGCATTAAAGGTTTTCAAACGTCTATTATGGATTAGATTGATGTTGTATTGATGATTTTAACCTAAATTACCTATGAACCCATGAAATTGATGAACCTAAGATTTTGACTAAATTATGGGTTACTTGATATTGACTTAATGTTGATGAATTCATGTGTAGTTTCTTATGGGCTTTCTATTGATGTAAGAATTGTGTTCAATTGTTATCAAATTGATATTGATTGTTGAATCTATATTGAATTGGTTTGATTTCATTGATTCTATAATTGTGTATTGAATTGATGTTCATGGCCATGGGTAAGGGCCTTATGATGTTGAATTGGTGATTTGGTATTGGCTTGAAGAGTTGAGGATGAAGAGGTAGTACGCTGCCCTAATTCCTTTATTTTAATGTTAATTTACTTCAATTATGTTATGATTGGTTTGGTCCACCTTTGGTGGCGGTGTTATGTGAATTGATGTGGCCTTGTCGGCGTTATTTTCTAGTACATTGATGATTATGGCCTTGTCGGCACTACTTGAACTTATATGGCTATTTGTGTAGTTGATTTGATGATGTATGATCATATCTACCTATATGTGGAAGTATGTGCTAGACTATTGATGCTATCTAGTTAATCATGTTGTGCTTTGACTATGTGTTATGTGTAGTCTTAGAGTTGATACGTGGTTATTCTTAATTTGGCTATATGAGTCTAAAATGGTTAAGTTGATGATGTTAAGGTAATGAATAGTTGACTTAATAAGGTTAAGGGTCATTCTAAGAGTCTAAAAAGATAGGCTATATGTGTTAAATGGAAGTATGTTGTGTCTTGTTAGGTAGACTTGTGTCCCTTACTTGATGCTTATGTGAATATGTGATGTCTTGACTTAGGAACCTAAAGGGTCTTAGTCTTGAATAAATGAATATAGGTGAGACCTTGATGATAATACGAAGGTCATTTATGTGGAACCTTGAACTAAGTGGTAAGGTTATGAATTGTGAAGTAGTTAGCCGTAATGGTATCCTTCATGTAATGAGTGATGGACTTAAGGTTGATTGGATGGAACGGCATCATATCATACCTTAGGAAAGTCGCGATGAGCTTCTTGTCGCCATAGTGAGATAGCCCAAATGGACCTTGCTATGGTAGGGTAAATGTAATTGGGTCATGAACATGATATGGGACCCATTTGTATGAACCTTAATGTAAATTGATCTATGAGAACTAAGGCTAGCACCGAGTGAGTATGGTAAAGGGAAGTAGTTCTAGTTAAGTATGAGACTAGAATACAAAGAAGCCCTTCATATTCCTTAACCATGTGCCTACATGGGATCTTTATGTTCTACCATTGGCAAGTAGAACACCTCATCGAAGTAGGATAGAACTTTGGATTCCATGCTTTGCTACCATGGTCTATGTCGGTTATTGCCTATTCTCATCATATGGAATACCTATTAGCATTTGAGAAGTTTATGAGGTTTAGGTGGTGGTATGGGGCGCTACTTAGACATTGCACAATAGACTTTGATGGTGTTATTTGGAGTTCCTAGGTCTTGTCTAAGACCATTACTTGAATGTCCTTATGTATTGTATGTCTCTTAATGAATTAATGACCTAATGAACTAATGACTTACGTTATGAGTATGTAAGTGAATAAGTACCTAATCTAGAGTGGCTTATGGATTCTTTAGTTAAATTGTGAAGAGGGCATAAAGGATGATCTCTTCATAGCTTATCTTTGGAAGTCTTGAGGATGACTCTAGTTAGGGAAATGTTTGGTGTTGTTGACATGATCTAAGCCTTAGGTAGTCTCAAGGACTATTTAGGTAATCTTGAAGAGGTCAATCATGGACGTTATCTTCTTGATTTACTTAAGTAGGTCTTTTGATAGCCTTTGGAAGGAGAGTGTCCTATCATCTATGTGTTGGTGTGTTTAGTGAGAATGATTCTATCCTAGGGAGTCTATTGGATCTCTTGAGTGTGTGTGTAAGAGATTGTATGGGCGGTTGCTTCACAACTCACTCAAGTGAGACTTAGAATCACCTTTGGTAGAAGAATCTTACATTGATGTTTATGATGCTTTGTAAGTGTGTATGTGACTCATTATAAGTAATCTTAAGGGTCGTTTAGGCACATCTAGAGAGGGTGTATGGGCGGTCTCTCTTTGTGTGACTTAAGTGAATCTTAGGATGACTTTAAGTGAGGAAATTACATGCTAGAAGTCATTACAAGGAGAAGTGAACTCAATGTAAAGTGAGCTTTAAATTGATGTTTTGTTTTAATGTTTCTTATGTGTTTCTATGTTGATAATTGATTTGTTATGATTAAAATATGATTTTAAAATGAAAAGATGCATATTTCCAATAAAGTCCATTTTCATGATTTTTATGCATAATGTCATACTTAGTACATGTGGTTGTACTAATTCCATGCTTTATTTTCTATCTATAGTTCTTAATAGGTGAAGAGCTTTGAAGAGAAGACTTGGACTTAGAAGATCGTTCAAGAGAAGTTGAAGTATGTCCTCATTTGACTCGAGGGCATATATGTCATTTTATGTTTCTTTTATGAAGTTTTGTAATAGACTATTAGTAGTATGTTTTGAATTCGTATGGGCCGTGTCCCAAGTATTATCGTGTCTTAAGATGATGATCGAGACTTAGTGTTTTCCTATTTCTACTTATATGAAAGAGTTTAAAGACTTCTATATTGTTTTATGAAAAGTTTTAATTCCGCACTACTTTTCATTATGTATATGCGATGAATGATATGAGAGGCTTGTCTTAGACCTCCGAGAGGTCGACGACGCCGGTTACAATCCAAGATTGTACCCTAACTTCTAGGGTATGGTTTCGGGTTGTGACAAGCTTGGTATCAGAGCATAGGTTAGTGAAAGTAGTCTTAGGTATCAAAAAGTCTCGAAAAGTCACGTCTAGTAGAGTCTTGACCATCGGTGTGAGTCGCGACACATCTATGGGAGAGGCTATAGGACGATAGTGTTTCCCTTCATTTCTACTCCTATGTTCGTGCGGTAGAGTTATGTTATGAGTATCCTTCTAAATGTGTTTCCTTGTGTTTCTAGGAGATGAATACTAGAAGGATGGCCGCTAGAAGGATGGAAGAGGGAAGGGTTAATGAGGAAGTTCTTCCTCAAGTTGAGCAAGTTGAGCAAGTTCTCAAGGTGGGCAAGGTGTCCAAGGTGCTCAAGGTGCTCAAGTGCCTCCTCAAGGTGATCATGCCCTAATGTGGGAGGAGGTGATGAAGTGCCGGGTTGTCTAATAGGATGATTGGAGAGGCTTTGCTTGCTTTAGCCCAGCCGTAACGGCTCAAGCTAACTTGAACATGGTGCCTAGGGTAATGCTATGGAGAGCACTATGTCATCTAGGTTGAGAGACTTTGTGAGGTTGAATCCTCCAATCTTTCTTGGCTCTAAGGTGAATGAGGATCCCCAAGAATTTCTTGATGGTGTGTACAAAGTTTTGAGTGCTATGGGGGTTACATCTAGGGAGAAGGCGGAGTTGGCTTCTTATCAATTGAGAGATGTGTCTCAAATTTGGTACACTCAATGGAAGGACAATAGGCCGGTGGAGTCGGGTCCTATTGAGTGGGAAGAATTCAAGGAAGCTTTTCTTGGCAAGTACTTTCCCCGTGAGAGGAGGGAAGAGAAAGTAGAAGAGTTTATCAATCTCAAGCAAGGCAATATGAGTGTTGAGGAATACTCTTTGAAATTCTCAACTTTGTCTAGGTATGCACCTTCCTAGTGTCTAATTCAAGGGATGAAATGAGTCGCTTTGTGACGGGGTAGCCGACTTAGTGAAGGAATGTCGTACGGCTATGTTGCATGATGATATGACTTTGGCTAGACTCATGGTGTATGCACAATCAATTGAAGAGTCTAAACTTAGGAGGATGTCAAGGAACTTGAAAAGAGTGTTGCTAGTGACAAGTGCAACCTAGGTTCAAAAAGAGGGTTCAAACTCAAGATGGACCTAGTGTGCCTAAGAAAAGTTTGAGAAAGGAGGTGGTTCTAGCAATGACAAACCTATGTGCCTTGTGGTAAGAGACATTATGGTGAGTGTCTAATTGGTACGGGTAATTGCTTTGGATGTGGAAAAGATGGGCACAAAGTGAGAGATTGTCCAAACATTGCTTCTAGGAAGGAGGGTAAGAAGGTTGAGCCTAGTGTTCCAAAGGAAGATGCTCCAACTAAGAGGCGTTTCTATGCACTCCGGACTAGATTTGGAAGCCGGGTGATGGTGATGATGATGTTGGTAAGTTCTTGTTTCTCTTTTGATAGTATGAGTTCCTTCTAAGTGGGGAGTATGGTTAGAATTGTGCTAGAAGTGTTGCATGTGCATGATGTTTAGGAGTTTGGTTGAAATTGAATTTCATTAACTCTTGCATTGTGTGTTTTATTGAGTCTTTGAGATGTTATAAGATGTGTTTATATGATGTTACTTTGCATATTAGCATGTTATATCATGAATTACCTTAAATGAGCATTTTTGGAAAATTTGCTAAAAATTTGTAGAGAAATTGATGTATAATGAGTATGATATTGAATATAAAATGAGTTTTTTGCTATTTGGATTGAAGCATGTGAGTTTTGTAGCATAATGAGTTATAGAATTGTTTTCTAGTTTCTTGTTGTGTTGTGAATCTCTTGACTATAGTAAATTGATGTTTCTTCTTGTTATGTGTTATATGGTTTGGTTGTGCTGCTAGTTGATTCTCAAATCTTGGAAGTGTTCGGAGAGTGGCAAGTGTCATTCGAGGACGAATGTTGTCCAAGTGGGGGAGATTGTAAGACCTTAAAATAACCTAGGTTAACTAGAGCCTAACATGTTGGTCTTGATGTTATAAGGTCCTTAATAAGTTTATTATAGGTATAGAGCAGTAGCTAAGGTAAGGTGTGTTGGAAGTCAAACGTCAAGGGATGACTAAGACGTTGACGACTAAGTCACCTAAATATCTCTTATGTGGTTCTATGTGTTTATGTGTGTTTCATGGTGTTTTAAGGTTCTTAATGAGTTATATAGCATGTATAGGCAGTGTTAAGTTTCGTGAAGTTTGGAGGTCAAACGTCCAAGAACGTCCAAGGCGTTCGAAAGATATGCCTTGAATCGACCTTGTGTGTCTAGCGAGTTTCGTTGAGTTTTACGTGTTCGTTTTGGATGAATTTATGTGAGAGGTGTTAAACTATAGAATCGTATTTGGGTTGGAAACGTGGGAAATTATCCCCAAGGACCATTAAGGGTCCTTGAGAAAGGACCCAAAAACTGGTGTCATGGCAGTCCCAGGCAGACCCAGACGACAGCAGTCGACAGCTGTTGGCCTGATGACGCCCCGTCAGGGTGTCGTCGTGGGGACTTGGACAGGGTAAGGGGAAGCTTGTCCAGCTCTGTAACCAGCGACGGTGGCCAATGACGGCCCGTCGTCTGTGACGCCCTCGGTGACGCATCGTGCCGTGACCCCGTCAAGGGCAGCGTCGAGACCTGTCTCTGCGCAGAGTTGCTGCCAAGTCAGGGGTGAATTGGTAAATTCACCCCACTTCCAAATAAGAGTTTAGGCGGTTTGTTAAGGGATTTTTGGGTATTTGAAATGAGTATATAAGTGTTTAACACTTAGAATAATTCATTCTTCCAAAAAACAAAAACCCAAAATCCGTTAGAAATCCCAAAGACTCCATTGAAGTCCAAAATCAAGGAAGAGCTTGGTGTGACGTTTTGAGTGGAGATTCTTCATCAAAGTGAAGAATTAGCTTCATTGAGGTATGACTTTTGATCCTAGAAACTCGTTTCATCAAGGAGCCCAACTTTCAAAGATGTTTTCAAAGTTTTCAAAGAGGAATTGTCCAATTTCATAATTCTTCCATGGGTTCTTGCATTAAAGGTTTTCAAATGTCTATTGTGGATTAGATTGATGTTATATTGATGATTTTAACCTAAATTACCTATGAACCCATGAAATTGATGAACCTAAGATTTTGACTAAATTATGGGTTACTTGATATTGGCTTAATGTTGATGAATTCATGTGTAGTTTCTTATGGGCTTTCTATTGATGTAAGAACTGTGTTCAATTGTTATCAAATTGATATTGGATTGTTGAATCTATATTGAATTGTTTGATTTCATTGATTCTATAATGTGTATTGAATTGATGTTCATGGCCATGGTAAGGGCCTTATGATGTTGAATTGAGTATTGCTTGAAGAGTTGAGGATGAAGAGGTAGTAGATGCCCTAATTCCTTTATTTTAATGTTAATTTACTTCAATTATGTTATGATTGGTTTGGTCACCTTTGGTGGCGGTGTTATGTGAATTGATGTGGCCTTGTCGGCGTTATTTCTAGTACATTGATGATATGGCCTTGTCGCACTACTTGAACTTATATGGCTATTTGTGTAGTTGATTTGATGATGTATGATCATATCTCTATATGTGGAAGTATGTGCTAGACTATTGATGCTATCTAGTTAATCATGTTGTGCTTTGACTATGTGTTATGTGTAGTCTTAGAGTTGATACATGGTTATTCTAATTTGGCTATATGAGTCTAAAATGGTTAAGTTGATAATGTTAAGGTAACGAATAGTTTGACTAAATAAGGTTAAGGGTCATTTCCTAAGAGTCTAAAGAAAGATAGGCTATATGTGTTGAAATGGAAGTATGTTGTGTCTTGCTTAGGTAGACTTGTGTCCCTTACTTGATGCTTAAGTGAATCTGTGATGTCTTGACTTAGGAACCTAAAGGGTCTTAGTCTTTAATAATGAATATAGGTGAGACCTTGCATGATAATACGAAGTTCATTTATGTGGAACCTTGAACTAAGTGGTAAGGTTATGAATTGTGAAGTAGTTAGCCGTAATGGTATCCTTCATGTAAAGAGTGATGGACTTAAGGTTGATTGGCTGGAACGGCATCATATCATACCTTAGGAAAGTCGCGATGATCTTCTTGTCGCCATAGTGAGATAGCCCAAATGGACCTTGCTTTGGTAGGGTAAATGTAATTGGATCATGAACATGATATGAGACCCATTTGTATGAACCTTAATGTAAATTGATCTATGAGAACTAAGGCTAGCACCGAGTGAGTATGGTAAAGGGAAGTAGTTCTAGTTAAGTATGAGATTAGATAGCAAAGAAGCCCTTCATATTCCTTAACCATGTGCCTACATGGGATTTTATGTTCTACCATTGGCAAGTAGAACACCTCATCGAAGTAGGATAGAACTTTGAATTCCATGCTTTGCTACCATGGTCTCTGTCGGTTATTGCCTATTTCATCATATGGAATACCTATTAGCATTATATAAGTTTATGAGGTTTAAGTGGTGGTATGGGACGCTACTTAGACATTGCACAATAGACTTTAATGGTGTTTTTTGGAGTTCCTAGGTCTTGTTTAAGACCATTACTTGAATGTCCTTATGTATTATATGAGTCTCTTAATGAATTAATGACCTAATGAACTAATGACTTACGTTATGGAGTATGTAAGTGAATAAGTACCTAATCTAGAGTGGCTTATGGATTCTTTAGTTAAATTGTGAAGAGGGCATAAATGATGATCTCTTCATAGATTAGCTTTGGAAGTCTTGAGGATGACTCTACTTAGGGAAGATGTTTGGTGTTGTTGACATGATCTAAGCCTTAGGTAGTCTCAAGGACAATTTAGGAAATATTGAAGAGGTCAATCATGGACGTTATATTCTTGATTTACTTAAGTATGTCTTGTGATAGTCTTTGGAAGGAGAGTGTCCTATCATCTATGTGTTGGTGTGTTTAGTAAGAATGATTCTATCCTAGGGAGTCTATTGGATCTCTTGAGTGTGTGTGTAAGAGATTGTACGGGCGGTTGCTTCACAACTCACTCAAGTGAGACTTAGAATCACCTTTGGTAGAAGAATCTTACATTGATGTTTATGATACTTTGTAAGTATGTATGTGACTCATTATAAGTAATCTTAAGGGTCGTTTAGGCACATCTAGAGAGGGCGTATGGGCGGTCTCTCTTTGTGTGACTTAAGTGAATCTTAGGATGACTTTAAGTGAGAAAATTACATGCTAGAAGTCATTAAAAGGAGAAGTGAACTCACTGTAAAGTGACCTTTAAATTGATGTTTTCGTTTTAATGTTTCCTTATGTGTTTCTATGTTGATAATTGATCTTGTTATGATTAAAATATGATTTCTAAAATGAAAAGATGCATATTTCCAATAAAGTCTATTTTCATGATTTTTATGCATAAGGCCATACTTAGTACATGTGGTTGTACTAATTCCATGCTTTATTTTCTATCTATAGTTCTTGGTAGGTGAAGAGCTTTGAAGAGAGGACTTGGACTTAGAAGATCGTTCAAGAGAAGTTGAAGTATGTCCTCATTTGACTCGAGGGCATATATGTCATTTTATGTTTCTTTTATGAAGTTTTGTAATAGACTATTAGTAATATGTTTTGAATTCGTATATGCCGTGTCCCAAGTATTATCGTGTCTTAAGATGATGATCGACACTTAGTGTTTTTCCTATTTCTACTTATATGAAAGAGTTTAAAGACTTCTATATTGTTTTATGAAAAGTTTTAATTCCGCAGTACTTTTCATTATGTATATGCGATGAATGATATGAGAGGCTTGTCTTAGACCTCCTAGAGGTCGACGATGCCGCTTACAATCCAAGATTGTACCCTAAATTCTAGGGTATGGTTTCGGGTTGTGACACACAAGTCTACCAAAATAAGACACAGTTTATTATTATCTTAACACGTCTACCATATCATTGAAATAGAATATAATTTCAACTAAACATACCTCAAAGTCACCTTACATACTACTATAGATACATCAATATAAGTCATCACAAGTCTCACATAAGTCATCTAGAAGCATCATACTTCAATAGTAAGAGATTCACAATAAGACCCCACTATAGTCTACTAGAGAAACTTATCATCAAATAGAAGAGATCATACTTTGACTTCACATTGCACATAATTCATCAAGACTCTCATAACACTTACATAACCAAGCTATTCAGATTATAATAGTTAAATACATAAAGTAACACTGACGAGTCCACATTGTTTCACAATTCACAAAGTAATGCCGACAAGGCCACATAAATCACAAGTATAATCATAATTCAAGAGATACATTACATAATATAAATATAATTAGGGCAGCATACCATGAATCCACCCATACAACTTCAATCCATATCCAAACCATCAAACACAATACTCAAAGGCCCTTACCCATGGCCATGATCATCAATTCAATCCAAAAACCACAATACTCAATGAATTCAAATAAACTAAATATAAAATTACCATTCTAAAATAGCCTACACATGATTATAAAATAATTCTTTCACAATTCAATAGCCCATAACAATTTACACAATAAATCAATAAGTTTAAGCCAAGATCAATTCACCCACATTAGGACCGAAAATGGAAATCATGATTTGCATGGGTTAATAGATATTTTAGCTTAAAATCATCTAATTACCATCAATTCAATCATAAATCTTTCATTTAAAACGTTTTATGCAAGAACCCATGGCTAGATTTAAAAATAAGACAATTCATCATTTGAGAAGTCTTTGGAAAACACTTTGAAACTTGACTCCTTGAAGAAAAGAGTTCCAAGGATAAAAGTCATACCTTTATTGATGCTAGAACATGAATTTGGTGAAGAATTGTTGGAGAAATCACCAACAATCTTCAATCAAAGCTCTATCTTATGTTTTGGCTCAAATTGAGTTCTACAGAGTTCTTTTGGGAATTTGGGTTTTGATTTTTAAAGGTGAATTCATCTAAGTGTTTAAGACTTATAAAGCTATTTAAAATACCCAAAATATTCCTAAGTAACCAAACAAACTCTTATTTTGACTTGGGGGAAATTTACCAATTCACCCCTTCACTTAACAGTGAACTGCGAAGGAGACAGAACAAACCATGCCTGCCCATCGACGGGGCATCTACCATCCTACCGGCCGTCGATTGCCTCCGTCGTTTGGGCTGGTCTAGACAGCCTTGTCCTAAACGATGGGTCCTTCCTCAAGGACCCTTGGTTGGTCCTTGGGGACTTTTGACTGTATATTTCCAACTAAAATACATTCATAAACACGTTAAGGACCTCTCACATAAATTTCATCCAAAACTAACACGGAAAACTGAACGAAACATGCTAAGACACACAAGGTCGTTTCACTGCAAACCTTCCGAACGTCATGGACGTTTGACCCCCCAACTTCATGAAACTTTACACACTGCCTATAAACACTATTATTACTCATATAAGGACCTCATAAGCTCAAGAAACTTACTTAAGCACATAAAAACACATAAGACCCCTTGGTGACTAGTCGTTGAACGTCTTGATCATACCTTGACGTTTAACTTCCAAATAACCTAAACTCTTAGACACTGCCTAATTATCACTTTATAACCCATTTTAGGACTTCAAAAAAACAAGACACAAACGTTAGGCTCTAGTTTCACCTAATTCATTTCTGAGATATTACAATCTCCCCCATTTGGACAACATTCGTCCTAGAATGACACTGGCTTCATTTTAAACACTTTCAAGATATGAAACACTCAATACTAGCAGCACATAACCATACCGCATGATATACAATACACAATTTAGAATAAACAACAATTCCACACACTTTAAGAGACTCAAAACACAATAAGAAGATGAAAATTAATCTACAACTCGGTATTCACTTAAGACTCACATTCTTCATTTCAAATAGGTGGAACTCCTTATACATTCATTTTCATACTCATATACATTAATTATATGCACCCAATAACTATTTTCAACCAAAGAACAATTTAGTCACTTTTCCAAAAATTTAACAATAAGTTGCCATGCATCACAGTAAATCATGCTTCAAAATCCAAAAATGCAACTTTTAGGCAATTGATTATAAAATCTTGTAAATTTGAAGGAACTTGCTTACCCTCTCTTCCTCTAGATGCAATAGTAGGAAAATCCCTCACCTTATGTCCATCATTTCCACAACCAAAGCAATTCTCGGTACTAACTAGACATTTTCCATAGTGCTTCTTACTACAAGTAGGACAAGTAGGCTTACCATTTTGAGAGCCACTACCTTCTCAAATTTGACCTTAGGAGAACTAGGTCCATCTTGTATTGGAGCTCTCTTCTTGAACCTCGGTTTGTTTTGTTTACTAGGTCCACCCCTCTTCAAGTTTCTAGCACTTCTACTAAGTTTGAACTGTTCAATGGATTGAGCATACACCATGAGTCTAGACAAGTTCATTTCATCGTGGAGCATGGCCGTACGACACTCTTCTTTTATAAAGTTGGCAACACCGGTCACAATCCTACTCATCTCGTTCCTTGGGTTAGACACCAAAGATGGAGCACACCTAGACAATAGTGAATTTCGAGGAATACTCCTCAACACTCATATTTCCTTGCTTTAGATTAATGAACTTTTCAACCTTCACCTCTCTCCTGTCACGGGGAAAGTACTTTTCCAAGAAAGTTGTAACGCCCTAAAATGAACTAAGGTGAACTAGAGCTTCGTGGGTATATAATGAGTTAATTTGAAGTTAAAGTGAGTTACTTTGGTGTACTTAGGCAGTGTATGATGTTTGGTTAAGTTTGGAGGTCAAACGACCAAGAACGTCCATGACGTTCGGAAGGTGTGCCCTAGAAAGTACATGTGTGTATTGAGGTGTTTGAGTAAGTCTTACGTGTTGGTTTTACTTGAAACTTGCATGAGATGTTCCTAAGACCTAGATGACCATCTTTAGGGGTTTAACGTTCGGGCAGGACCCCACCTAGGACCCGCAAGGGGGCCCTAGAGAAGGGCCAATGCCTTGGACCAAACTGCCAAAGCAGTGACCAAAGGAAGACCCAAAGGACGGTCCGTTGGTCCACCAACAGTCCGTCGACCATGGGCATCAATTGGAAATGCAAGGCAGGATGGCCAGTCTCCAAATGGGGCTAAGTCTCAACCAACGAGGGTCAACCAACGGACAGTCGGTTGACAAATAGTCCGTCGGTCCCATCCGTCGATTGGTCTTGAAAGCCTGCAGTTAAGTGATTTGCAGTACTAACCAACGAGATGCCCACCAACGGTCCTTCCTTTGACAAACGGACCGTCGGTTGGTCCGTCGATGGTGACTGCCCTAAACAATATCCTTTGCCTGTGAAGTTTTGGGGTGTTTGGTAAATTCACCCCAAGTCTTTTATGACCCTAGGATGATAGTTTTAGGGGTTTTAAGTTATATTAGATTTGGATTAGGTCCTAGACCTATACAAGACCCCTCACTTCAAAATTCAAACTCTCTCTCTCTAAACACAAACTCTCTCAAAGTCACCATTGGAGCTAGAAGTCAAGGAGCGCTAGAAGGGTTGGTTTGGCCGTGTTTCTTCACCAAAATCATTGGGTTTCTTGCATTTGAGGTATGATATCAATCCTTGAACTCTCTTCCATTCAAGGACTCCCATCTAATGAATTTTCAAAAAGGATTTTCAACGCTAGTTTCTACTACTTTCAACTCTAAATTGGGTCTTGCATGAAAACGTTTCTAAAGACTAATTAATGATGTTTATAATGTTAGTTGATGATTTTAAGGTTAAAACTTCAATAAAATCATGTTAAATCTTTTCTTCAAATGTTGGCATAAGAAATGGGTTAAATGAGCATATTTGTGTAGAGAATGAACTTTGGTTTTTCTTGTGTTGTTATGTTGGTTTAGCTACTGCCCTAAGGTAATTATTATGATGATATATTGAGAAAATATTTATAGTTTGTGATGTCTTGGTTAAATGGTGAGTTGCTTATATTGTATTGTTCTTATTATAAATTGATCTTGAGTGGTATGGTCCATTTTCTAGGTGGCGGTGTTTACTTGATGAATTAGGTTATGTTTAGTATGTATTGAGAATGTGGTTTTGAAGTCCTAATAGGTGAAATGAAGTTATATGGGAAATGGGTCTTGTATTGTGTTTTTGTGAAGCTTGAATTGTATGTTTTACCTAGATTATGTCTAAATGAAGTATATGATTATGTGAAGCATGTAAAGGGTGTGAGTTGATGAACGAAGGTCTAAAGCATGTATAGAAGTAATGTGTATGAAATGATGCGTATATGCAAGGTGTGCTCACATGTACACACACACACTTAAGTGAATGTATGAAGCTAAGTTCCTATCGGGATTCCATGTCTAGCTCTCATGGTCTTTGTCGGTTAAGCTAACCCCCCACAAAAGTAAGGAGAGTAATAAGTAATCTAAAAGAATGTGCTACTTATGTAAATTGAATGAACTAAGTCTTCTAAAATAACGTGCTACTTAGGGTAGGTGGTGGTATGGGACGCTACCTATCCAATGCACTAAGTAGGACCTTCCGAAATGGAAGAGTTGGTGCCAAACCTTCTAAAAGAGTGTACTACTTAGGGTAGGTGGTGGTATGGGACGCCATCTACTCATTGCACTAAGTAGGCATTCCGAAAGGGAAGTCTTTGGTGTTTTGTTGGGTGTTCTTCTAATGTGTTGTGATTTGAGTGGTGACTTGTTCTCCCGAGGTGAGTAAGACGAAAGGGGTAGTCTTGAGGATCACTTTGGTGTGCATTGAAGGAAGCGTTTAGACGTTTCCTTCATGTCTTACCTTGGAGAGTCATGTCTTACCTTGGAGAGTCTTAGGTTTATCCTTAGGTAGGGAAACTTCTATAGAAATGAGTTCACTTCCTCATTGGCAATGCCTTTGAAGTTTACTATTGTTGGAGTCAATAGTTCACTGTAAGGTCCTAAAATGGTTCACTGTAATGCCAAGATGAGTTTACTGTAAAAATTGGATAACTTGTTGTAAAGTGCTCAATCCATGGAAATCCATTAGGAGAACTTAGTGGGAGTAGTAGTATGGGATGCTACTCTCATATTTCACTTAGTGTGACCTAAGAGTCCTATTGGAAAAGAGTACTTTTCGTGAAATATGTATGAATGATTGAGTTACTGTTAAGTTGGGATGTTACTGTAAAGGGTGTCTTTTGGTCAAAATTATGAAAATTCTTCTTTAAGTGTTAAATAAAGTTTCGTATGATGTTTTGTTTCTAGATTCATGAATGTTATAATTATTTGGCATGAAAGCTTATTTTACTGAAATATCAATTTTTACATGTTTTTGCATATGCCATACTTAGTAAATTGTTTGTACTAACCCCATACGTTTCTATACCTTATAAGTATAGGTTGGAAGCTTTTGAAGGTTTGAAGGTGAAGCTTGGGAAATCTACTCTCTCAAGATTTGGTATGTCCTCATANAAGATATGATCTAGTATTGAATTGTGTAATAGTGATACAATTGGCCGTGTTATTCTATTGGATATCATTGTGTGATGATTATACTCCAATAATTGAGTTGACTTATGGGTTAATGGTAAGACCTTGGTGATGAATTATAAAGTAGACTAGGTAAGTCTTGTTATCCTTATACTTTACTTCAAGTTATGGTTAATTGTGATTAAGTCATGATGTTGTGTTGGAGTATGCCTTTTTTATGATTGATAGGGTGGTATGACGTTGAATTAAAATTTCTTGACTATGGTTGTGAGGTTGATTAAGATGAAATGTTATAAGGATGTTGATGACTACCAATGTGCCTTATTATGAATGAATATGTAAATGTGTTAACCTTACTTATATGGATTGTGATTAAAGGATTATACTCATGCAATTTCTATTGAGCTATGATGATGATGATTATACAAGGGCTAGACCCTATGACCTAAACTATGCTATGATTGTTAAAAAAGGCTTAATGACATTTCAAAAAGGGACTCTAGCTTAGCACCGAGTGATCTTGTATGTGAGGGGTGACACTTTCCCACATAGGGAATGTAGGGTTCACTATGGTCCTCACGGGGTGGATAGCCTCATGACCCAAATAGGGTATAAAGTGATGTTTCCATGACGGCCCCAAGTTCCTTAACAATATTGCCACCGTAGGAATACTAGCTAGTGGATCCACCTAAATGCTACGTTCATGTTAGGTTCTACCTTAGCCGGTAGACCACCTTCCATTGGTGTAAGGTTTTACAATACCGGATTCCACACTTAGCTCATGTGGTCTATGTCGGTTGAGACAAGTGTTCCCTAAACTAAAATTAAGTAATGATGTATAGACTAACTAGAGTTACTTGATGTGTTTGGCGTAGCCTAGGTAGGGGTATGAGACTCTACCTATGCCTTGCACTAGTTTGCCTTGATGGGAGATATAGGAGGTTAATATTATGTATGTATATGATGATAAATGTAAATGATATTATATGATGATGAATTCTTATGAACATTTAATTGGTCCTTATGGTTAAAGTATGTTTTTATGTATACTTGAGGGTTAATTTATGTGAAGTTGGTTATTAGTCATGATTCTTGTTGGGTTACTTGATTGAGTTATGTTATGGGGCTTTGCTTGGTGACTGCACTTGTTTACTTTATGGGGATTCATGATTAGTTGTCTTGATTTATTATGATATGATAAACTCTTCATTCTTGTGATGTTATTACTTGATGATAGAGTTGTATTAGATTGTCGGTTCAAGTATGTTGATATGCATGTGACTTGCTTTGACTTGTTGAACATGTTTTGATGATTGGTATGGTTTGCTTGAAATGTGCATAAGACTTTCAAAAGGCAAAATGACATTCTTTACCTAAACGTCCTTTTTAGCAAGATTTGGTGTTATATGTGAATATGGTCTCATACTTAGTACAAGTGGCGTACTAACCAAATTTTCTTCATTTTTGCAAAACATTTTAGGTTCCGATCGTTGAAGGCTCATTCGAGACGACTTGATGAATACATGGATATTCTCTACCATCCAAGTGGGTAGGTCCTCACTTTCTGAGGGCGATACCAATATCTAGATTATTGAGTTGTTTAGTTCTAAGACTCTTATGATCATTCTATTTTCATTTGAGTTGGATTTGTATAAGCCTATATGTGGCTTCTTTACGTTGATGTAGGGCTATGCCCAAATTGCTATGATCGTTTTAGATGGTTATGAGATGAGACAATGTTTGAGACTATGTTCTATCTTATATATATGTATGTGCAATAAAAGTAGAAGACTATGTAATCTTCTTATATGAAGGGTCTATGTATACTCGATATTAATATATATTATGTGTATGTAGAGTCTATGTAAACCTCCAAGTAGAAGTAATAAAAGTTTTTAAATTTTCCGTTTTTTTGACCTATGAATGTAATGACGAAATCTAAGAGGCTAGTCTTAGTCCTCAAAGAGGACAACGACGCCGGTTACGTCTAGGGGGTGCTCCCCGGATGTGACAGCAACGAACTCCGCTATGTCCCTTTTTAGACCATTCCACCAATATACCTCCCTTAGGTCATGGTACATTTTGGTGGCACCCGGATGAATGGAATAATGGGAACCATGGGCTTATTCAAGAATTTGATGTCTCTAATCCTCGACATCCGGTACACATAATATTCCTTGGTACCTAAGAAAACCATCCCCCCTTGGGAGAATGACTAATTGAGCTTACCAAGTGCCGATTTGTTCAACTCCATCAATAAAGGATCAAGATGTTGCTTAGACTTCACCTTAACAACAAATGACGATTCGGAGTTATGATTGACCATAAAACAACCAATTGGAGAATCTTCTAACCACAAACCTAGAAGAGCCAACCTATGAACATTATTTTACAAGTTCTTTCTTATTTTCTTCCACATAATACACATTACCCATAGTCATATGACTCAAAGCATCCGCAACAACGTTGTCCTTTACGGGGTGGTAAAGTACACTCATGTCCTAATCCTTCAAAAGTTCTAACCATCTTCTCTGTCAGAGATTCAACTCCATCAGTATAAACACATATTGAAGAGTTTTATGGTCAGTAAACAAATCAACATGTATACCATAGAAGTAATGTCTCCATATTTTCAAGGAAAAAACTACGGCTGTTAACTAAAGAACATTAGTTGGATAATTCTTCTCATGAACTTTGAATTTCCTAGAGGCATAAGCTATCACTTTGCCATGTTGCATGAGGACACATCCCAAGCCCACCCTGGAAGGGACACAATACACTACAAATCATTTATTACCCTCCTGTAAAGTCAACACCGAAGCGGACGTAATCTTATCTTTCAACTCTAGAAAGCATTTTTCACAATTTTCCGACCACTCAAACTACACCTTTTTCACAAGCTTCCAACGACACAAACTTCACCTTGTTTTGGGTCAAGCATTAGATGAAAATCCTTCAACAAACCTTTTATATTACCCCGCTAGACCCAAGAAACTCCTTATGTCGGTGGGAGTCAATGGTCTAGACCAATTTCTTACCACATCTGTTTTATTCGGATCAACCTCTACACCCTCACCAGAGAAAACATTGCCAATAAAAGCAACTGACCTCAATCAAAATTCACACTCACAAAATTTGGCATAAAGTTTGTTTTCTTTGAGGACTTGCAAGGACAACCTCAAATGATTCTCCTCAGTTTATTTCTTGGAATATATCAAATATCATCAATGAACACAATCACAAATGAGTCAAGGTAATCTCAAAAAACTCTATTCATTAGGTCCATAAACGCCGCCGGGGTATTTGTTAACCCAAAAGACATCACTAGAAATTCATAGTTACCATATCTAGTTCGGAAAGGTGTTTTGGGAATATCTTCACCTCTCACCCTAAGTTGGTGATATTCCGATCTTAAGTCAATCTTGGAAAACTAACTAGCACCTTGGAGTTGATCAAATATATCATAAATCCTAGGGAGAGAATACTTGTTCTTTATGACCTTATTGAGTTTGAGATAATCAATGCAAATTCTAAAGGACACACCCTTCTTCTTAACAAACAAGACCGGAGCACCCCATGGAGAAATACCAAGTTCAATGAAACCCTTGTCTAGTAGATCTTTGAGTTGGAGCTTCAACTCTTTCATTTCAGCCGGTGCCATCCTATATGGAGAAATTGAAATGGGATTCGTATCCGGTATCAAAGTCAATTTCCCTTTCGGGAGGAACTCCTGGAAGGTCATTAGGAAAAACCTATGGGAATTCCCTCACTACTAGTACTGACTCAATAGAAGGAGTTTCACATTCTAGGTCCTTGACCCTCACCACATGGTATAAACAACCCTTGGCTATCATCTTACAAGCCTTCAAACAAGAAATGATTTGACCCTTAGCATAGAATTTCCCCCTTCCACTCTAAAATGGGTTCATTAGGGAATTGAAACTTCACTACCCTTGTTCTACAATCTATGGAAGCAAAAAGAATCATGGATCCAATCCATACCCAAGATAATATCGAAATCAAACATGTCCAGTTCTACCAAATCAAAAAAAGTAACTCTATTGGGCAGCATTACATGACATTTCCTATAGACTCTTTTTGCAACTACAGAGTCACCCATTGGGGTACAAACTAAAAAGGGTTCAATCAAAACATCGGGAATTACATCAAACTTTCTAGCTACCAAAGGTGTAACAAAAGAAAGGGCATAACCTGGGTCAAGCGAAGCATAAACATTAATAGAGAAAACTTGTAGCATACCCATCACAACATCGGGAGAGCTTTCTTGCTCACCCATAGCCTTGAGTGAATAGAAATAGTTCCTTTTTGGAGCTTCAGAATTAGGACCGCTTGGTTGAGTTTGGATATTCCCCTTACCTTGACTTCTCACATTAGGACAATCTTTCACCATATGGACACCTTTTCCACAACCATAGCAACTATTAGTTCCAACAAGGAATTCACCCACATGTTTCTTACCACACTTACCACAACTTGGTCTTTCTATTGGTGGGTCAAAATTTCTCCCCCTTTTTGAGGTTTCCGATTAGAAACTCTATCATTGCGATTCTTCGAGAAATTTGAAGAAACTTGGTTTGAAAACCTCTTCTTGAACTTGGGTTGTTCTTGAACGTCAAGCCTATTCTTAGAAGAATAACTCTCAAAAGACTTTGCCTTCTAAGATTCCCTCTTCCTCTTCCTTAGATGACTTTCATCAACCTGTTTAGAATGAACCACCAACCTAGAAATATCCATATTGTCATGAAGCATGGTTGCACGACATTCTTCTTCAAGCTCTTCGTACACGCCTGTTACATAACGACTCATTTCATCCCTAGCATTAGAAACCAAAGAAGAAGCATATTTGGACAACTTAATGAACTTTAAGGAGTACTCCTTGACACTCATACCTCTTTGACGAAGGTTGATGAACTCCTCTACCTTAGCTTCCCTTTGTTCCCTTGGGAAGAATTTGTCAAGAAAGGTCTTTTTGAAGATTCTATTCAAGAATGGCATCTACCTTAGTCTAAGTCATGACATTTTGGGAGTGTTACAAGACCTTTATTCATCAAATAACACACTTTACAAGCTTCACATAATAATATACTTCATTTAGGCATAATCTAAGACAAACATGCAATTCAAGCTTCACAAAACACAATACAAGAACTATCTTCATTACCACTTAATTTCACATATTAGGCCTTCAAATCCACACTTAGAATAAATACTAGGTATACTCAAATTCATCAAGTAAACACTGCCACCATGAAGGTGGACCATACCACTCAAGAGCATTTCATAATTAGAGCTTAAACAACATAACGAACATACCCTTTAATCTAAGCTTCCATAACCTATAGCATTTTAATCAATAATTCATCATAAATTAGCCCTTACGGCAGTAGTTAAATATCAATAACAACACAAGTAAAGCAAAGATCAAAGACTACAAAACTAAGCTCATTTAACCCATTTCTTAAGCCAACATTTGATAAAAATCTTTAACATGATTTCATTGAGGTTTTAACCTTAAAATCATCAAATGACATTAGATACATCATTATTCAGTCATTCAAAACTTTTTCATGCAAGACCCATATTTAGAGTTGAAGATAGAAGGAACTAAGGTTGAAAACCCTTTTTGAAAATCCATTACAAGTGACTCCTTGAATGGAACAGAGTTCAAGGATGGATACCATACCTTAGATAAGAGAAACCCCAATGATTTTTATGAAGAAGTTGACCACCAACAGCCCTCTTAGCTCTTCTTGACTTCTAACTTCCAAAGAGACTTGAGAGAGAGTTCTAAGTGAGAGGGTTTTTGGGTTTTAGGAAATGAGGTCTAAAATTAGGTCTTAGGGATTCAAATACTTTAATATACCTCAATAACCCTAAAAATGACTTCCTAGGTTCATAAAAGGCTTGGGGTGAACTTACTAAACACCCCAAGTCAAAACAGATTTTTGACAGCTTTTACAGTGACCACCTACGCCCCATCACTAACGGACTGTCTCCCAATCGACGCCCCGTTGATGGGTTCCGTCGATTGGGACTGCAAATCCACTATGTGCAGGCTTGGCTAGACTTGAAGGTACAATCGACTCCCAGGTTGACGGACCGTTGGTTTACCAACGGACTGTCCTGTGGGTTGTCGTTTGGTCACTGTATTTGCAGGTTCTTGCCAAGAGGTGGGGTCCTCTTCTAGGGCCTCTTGTGGGTCCTAGGTGGGGTTGTACCCGTACGTTAAATCCATAAATATAGTCTTCTAGTTCTTAGGAACATCCCACACAAATTTTAAACAAAACGAACACGTAGAAGTCACTCAAACACATCAAGACACACAAGCACTTTCTAAGGCATATCTTCCGAACGTCATGGACGTTCTCGGACGTTTGACCTCCAAACTTAACAAAACTTCACACACTGAATAGGACACTAATATAACTCATTTTAATTTATGATTAACTAACGAAACATTCACGAAGCTCTAGTTCACCTTAGTTCGTTTTAGGGTGTTACTTCTCCCCCACTTGGAATAACATTCGTCGTCGAATGACACTAGAACTTTAAGACCATAAATGACTCACATAGTATAAAATAACACATTAATATCATGATTAAAACATTCAAAATCAAAGAATCAACTTGCAAGGAGAACCATTTCACATTTTCCCACACTTTGCAACATAAGCAACTTTTGCAAAACTTTAAAATTTTAAAATTCACCCTTTTCATTATTTTATGGATGATCTACCGTCTAAAACATTAAACATGATCATACTCATTACTTTTACACACATTAAAGCCACAATTGAAGACCATACAATTTTTCTCAAAAATGAGAAATCTTATAGTGAACATCACGGTAACACAATGGACATGCATAAAATTTCAAAAATTCATTCTTTGAGAAATTCATCAAGAAGGCATGATCATATGAAGTGTAAAACCATATAAACTCATCTCATAACATAAAAGAACAATCATAAGGACTTAAGACTTACCGAGACCATCAACTCTGAATTAGTTATCCTTCTTACCTCCCATACCATAGGGAGGGCTTTTCTTTGGAGCATTAGGATCTAGGGAATCTTGATTGACCTCTTTCCCTCTATATTTGATGCTAGGGAAGATCCTCATCTTGTGGACTTTGCTACCACAACTAAAACAACCATCCGTTCCGGCAAGACACTTACCCAAATGTTTCTTCCCATAAAAAATACACCTAGTCCTCTCAAAAGTGTGGCCACCACCTTGGAAATTTTGGTTTGGAACCCTATCCTTGTTTCCCATGGAAGAATCTTTGTGATAGAACATCTTCTTAGGTTTTTGGTGACTAGAATCATCCGACCTTGGCCTCTTACCCTCTTGCCTTATCTCCTTAATTTTGGACTCCTCAATTTGTTGTGCATACACCATGAGCCTAGAAATATCCATGTCATTAAGAAGCATTGCCGTACGACACTCTTTCTCTACCATGCTAGACACTCCCATCAAAAAAAAAATCATCGTAGCCCTAGGGTTGGCTACCATTCTTGGGACATACTTAGAGAGTTGGGTGAATTTGAGGAAGTACTCTTGCACACTCCTTTCCCCTTGACGAAGATTCATAAATTCAACCATCTTCTTCTACCTCCACTCTAAGGGAAAGAACCTATCTAGGAAATCCTCTTTGAATTCCTACCAATCAACCGGACCTCTTTCTAAGGGTTTCTCACCCCGCCATTGCTGCTACCACACTTGATCCACCTCCTTAAAATTGTAAGAAGGTAACTCCGCTTTCTCCATAGGGGTCACACCCATAGCATCTACCACTTTGAAAATCTCATCTATGAAACCTTGTGGATCTTCATCCACCTTAGTTCCATAAAAAGTAGGAGGGTTCATCTTCATGAAATATCGAATTCTAGAAGCGAGAGTACTAGCATTTGGTTGAGGTCTATCTCCTTGATTAGCTTGGGCAAAAAAGTGATTATTGATGACATGGGCATGAGCCGTCATGAGTTGGGTCAAGTTCATTAGGGCAGCCCTCAACTCCGCATAAGTCATATCTCCTTCAACAAAAGAAGCTTGAGGCATAGGAGGCACTTGAGGCTATTGGTGTTCGGAGGCATTTGAGGTTCTTGAAGGGGAACCTCCTCATTCTCTCCCTCTAGGTAAACAATAGGAACTTGGTCAGCATGGGGAGGGATCCTCTCATTAGCTAAACCTCCCTCATCCCTTCTAGAGGTTGATCTCCTCGTGTTCATGTCCTATAAACACAAAGAGAAAAGGTTGAGAAAAAGACATCTTATAGAACTCAACTCTAAGGCATGACATTAGAATAGAGAAGAAAGTTAAACTTCTATCATCCTATATACACTTATCCATGGATTTGTCGCGACTCACACCAATGACCAATCCTCTACTATATGTGGCTTGTGAGACTTTTAGATCCTAAACTATTTTCCATAACCTTATGCTCTGATACCAATTCTGTCACGACCCAAAAGTACCCCCTAGAAGTTAGGGAGAATCCCTTGGGTCATGACCGGGCGTACTTGACCCTTTGGGGGCTTGGACAAGCCCTTTAATTATCTGTCATTACATAAGACATGAAAAGTAGTGCAGAATTTGAAACTTTTCACAAATAAATTAATAAAGGAAATCTTTCATAAATACATAGAGAATCTCATCGTCACAAGCCAAACTTAAAAACACGAAATAATATCTTAGGGACACGGCCGTTTATATTAAAAGAAATACATAAAAAGTCTTAACATAACAAAACTAAGAAGATAGGAATTATTCCCTCAATATATGAGGAAAGACTTAGTCTTGAGAGAATCTTTCCCAAGCTTTGCCTTCTAGCCTTCAACCTTGCTTCCAAAAAAACTATACTTATAGAGTTTAGAAAGTATGGGTTTAGTACAAAACAATGTACTAAGTATGACATATGAAAAAAATTGTAAAAATTGACATTTTAGTAAAATAACCTTTCATGCCAAATAATTAAAACGTTCATGAATTTAGAAGCAAAACATCATAAGAAACATCATTTAACACTTAGAGAAGAATTTCCATAATTTTTAAACCAAAGGACCAATTTACAGTGAAGTTACCAAAAATATAGTGAACTCTTTTTAACATTACAGTGAACCAATTTGACTCCAAAATAGTGAAATTCCAAGGTATTGTCAATGAGGAAGTGAACTCATTTCCATAGAAGTTTCCCTAACCGAGGTTATCCTAAGACTCTCCAAGGTAATACTTGAAGGAAACATCTACACACATCCTTCAATACACACCAAGGAGATCCTTGAGGCTACCTATCATAGGCTTACTCTACTAGGGAGAACAAGTCACCACACAATCACAAGAAATTAGAAGAACACTCAACAACACACCAAGACTTCCCTTTCGGAATACCTACTTATTACAATGAGTAGATTGTGTCCCATACCACCACCTACCCAAAGTAGTACTCTCTTTTAGAAGGCTTGGCACCAAGACTCCCCTTTCGGAAGGTCATACCTAGTGCAATAGATAGATAGCGTCCCATACCACCACCTACCCTAAGTAGTATGTTCTATTTTGAGACTTAGTTCATTCAATTCATATAAGACTCAACAAGAATCCCCTTTTGGAATGCCTACCTAGTGCAATGGATAAATAGCGTCCCATTCCACTACCTACCCTAAGTAGCACAATCTTTTAGAAGACTTAGAACATTCATTATTTTTGTGGGGGTTATATTAACTGACATAGACCATGGTATCTAGACATTGAATCCCGATATTAACCCCTGTCGGATTAGGGATCCTCACTCTCCTAGAGTAAGGTCATTGTTTTTAGCTTTTACATGGATTTCCCAATAGCTACACCTATGCGGGCGCATAGTTAAGGGATAAGGAGATTACTACTAAGTAACTCATTCTCTACTGACATGGAGTACTCATCTCAAAAGGTATATTGGAGTACAATATCTCAAATAACGAAGTGTAACCAACCCTTCTTCATATCCTCTCGGTACTAAGCATAATTCCCGATAGACTCTCAACATTTTATAATATAGGTTAAGGATAACTAGTGAACACCACATCTCAACTCACGAAGGGTATTCATCAACCAACCTATCCTACAAAGCTCTTAGGATGTAGTGAGGTTGCTACTAAACACTTCACTCAACTCACAAAGAGTGTTCACCTAAAGCTCCCCTTTTTTACTTAACTTAGATTCATTCATTGATTAAAGTGTGTGTGTGTACATGTGAGCACACCTTGCACATAAGCATCATTTAATTCACATTAACTTCTATACATGTTTTAGACGATCATTCATAAAATCACATACTTTACATGCTTCACATAATCATATACTTCATTTAGGCATAATCTAAGCCAAACATGCAATTCAAGTTTCACAAAACACAATACAAGAACCATCTTCATTACCACTTCATTTCACATATTGGGACTTCAAAGCCACACTTACAATACATACTATGTATAATCAAATTCATCAAGTAAACACCGCCACCAAGAAGGTGGACAATACCACTCAACTACATTTCACAATTAATGCTTAAACAACATAACAAACTTTCCATGTTTGGGATACGTCTTTGAGTTTGTGTGTGGCTAACTCAGCCTTCTCACTCATAGTTAACCCCATAGCATATAGAATTTTGTATGTTTCATCAATGAACTCTTGGGTCTTCATCCTCTTTAGACCCATAGAAAGTAGGGGGATACATCCTAGTGAAATTCTCAAACAGGAGGCCATGGTGCTAACTTGTTGGTTTCCTCGGGGTACAACCTCCCAATTATCTTGGGCCGTCATGGTTTGTGCTTTAGTAGTGACGCCTTGTGCTAGGGTAGTTATGGCTTGGGCAATTTTAAGAAAGGTTGTCCTTATATACCCATCCCACATAGGGGGAGTAGCCACCGGAACTTGATCGCCCATAGAAACTTCTTCAAGGGGAGGCACTTGGTTGTCTTATGCTCCCGTATTAGCAAGACCTTCCTTAGCCCTTCTTGTCGCTTCTCTTCGAGTATTCATACCTATACCACCATAACACATAAATTAGACTCTAGAGGAACGACATAAGATTACAAGAAGATAAGAGTTTCCTAAGAATCACAGTCTCTCATTAATAAGTATGGCGCGCTTCACAATTATGAATAAGAATCTATGTAGACATGGTTTAATGAGACATCATTCCTAAAGGTATAAAACCTCATGCTTTGATACCCTGTTTGTCACATCCGGGGAGCACACCCTAGACATAACTGGCGTCGTCGTCCTCGAAGAGGACTAAGACTAGCCTCTTAGCATTCATCATTACATTCATAGGTTAAAAATGCGTAAAATTTAAAAGTTTTCGATTAATTCTACATTGAGGTTTACTTAGACCTCTAGATTACACATAATATATATATAAAGCGAGTATACATACACCCTTCGTATAAGAAGATTACATAGTCTTTCTACTTTTATTTAACATACATAGCATAAAAGATAATGTCATTAGAAGTCTATAATATGTCACATATTTAACCATCTAAAACGAAATTGACATTGGGGTTTAAAACATGCTAATTTCTTTGAAAAGCCTTATGCTTATCCGAGGACCCATATAAGACAATAAACACATAACTGTTAAGTCAAGATCATATACAAAACTAGACCAACATAATCAATTATAGTCAAGTCAAAATATATAAGAAGTCAGAAGTGTCACATCCAGGGATCACCCCCTAGACGTAACCGGCGTCGTCATCCCCTTTGAGGACTAAGACTAGCCTCTTATCAAACATTATTACATTCATAGGTTAAGAAATCAGAATAATTTAAAACTATTTGATTACTTCTACATTGAGGTTTACATAGACCTTTACATACACAAAATATATTAATATCGAGTATACATAGACCCTTCGTATAAGAAAATTACATAGTCTTATACTTTTATTGCACATAAATCGTATAAGATAGTCTCATAAGAAATCTATAACATTGACTAATATTAAACCATCTAGATAAGAGTACAAAAATTTGTGCATAGCCCTTACATAAAATATTATAGCCACATATAGGCTTTACAATTATAGTACCAAATGAAAGAGAATGAACAAAGTGTCTTTAGGAATAAACAACATCCAATAGGTAGGTAATGACATCGTCCTCGGAAAGTCAGGACATACCGAACTTGGAAGATAAGAATCTAAGTAGTTTTCAAAGTCTTCTCTAATATCAACGACCGGATCCTACATTTGTAGTAAACATCAAACATGGGTTAGTACACAGTTGTACTAAATATGAGTATATGCACATAAAACAAGTGAAATCATGCTAAAGAGGACATTTGATCAAACCATGCTAAATTACATTGAAAAGCCTTATGCACAATTAAGAACCCATATAAGACAATAATCACATAAGAAATAAGTCAAACCCATGTACAACACAACGCCAACATCAAGTATGTAACAACCATAGAGCATACCCTAGATGAGACTGGCGTCGTCGTCCTCTCAGAGGACTCAGACAAGCCCTTAGCATTCGACATAACATGTGATCAGTAAAAATTGCTAAAAATTTAAAACTTTTACATTCTATTTTAAGCATACTTAGACTTCTTACTTAACATTCATAGTAGAATACGATATTCTAAAAACTTGTCTCACATATATTAAAACCATCTAAGAGGACAAATCTGGACTTAGCCAATAAATAGTCAATATGTCATATAGGCCTTAATACAAAAGAATCCGAAGAGTATAATGAAAACGGTGTAGTCTTAAAACTACTAAAAATCTGCATAAGCTAAAATGTTGAAAAGATAGCATCCCCGAACATTGAGGACCTACCAAGACTTGGAGAAAGAGTTCCAAGCTTCTTCAAATCGACCTACTTAAACTTCAATGGACGGAACCTACGGTTGTTGTAATATAAATTAATGGGGTTAGTACGCCACATGTACTAAGTATGAATATATGCACATAAAACTTAAGGACATGCATGAAAAAGGATAATTTATCATCTCTTTAGAAAACATGCTAAGTCATATGAAAGTCTTCAATGCACATACCATATAACATATACAAGTTAAGGATTTCATCACTTAAAGCATGATCATAACCAAAGATATATTATCATAGAGTCATGTTAACATTTCATATTCAAAAGATCATAGAACATAACATACAAGACATTTACCAATGATCCCATCCCCAACCTACAACTGCAATGGTCATGTGAAGCACCATAACTCCACACAACCAAGTAGATAGATAGGAGACCATGAGTAAAGCTTTGCTTCATATAACCTGTAACATAAATAGTAATCAATTCATTTAACAATATAACTCAATAACATATTCATCATAATGACCAGCATCATATAAGATTAACATCATGTATCATAAACATATATCTTCCATATTATCATATTATATAAGAACAATCTCCTAGGACTTCCCTTAGAGTCAACTTGTTCAATGTCTACGTAGAGTCCCATATCCCTACCTATACTAAGTAGACTCCTCAAGTACCCTACTAAACGTTCATTTACTTCTTTCATTTTACATGAGAGAACATCTCCTTAACTGACATATACCATGTGAGCTAAACATGGAATCCGGTGTCATAAAACCCCACAAAAAAGGTGGTCTACCGCCAAGTAGAACCAAACATAACAACTTTCTAGGTGGATCCACTAGCTAGTATCCTGTGTGGAAACATAGTTCAAGAACTAGGAGATATATAGAGACCCATAGTTCCACATTACATGGCAACCTCTATCTCATGAGAGTAATTGTGAACCTACCTTCCAACTAGGGAAGGACCACCTCTCATATCTACTCCATCGGTGGTTAGCTTAAGTACCTTTCTTGAATAACCTTTAAGTTGTCTTTTATGATAAACTTATCATAGGTCATAGAAGATTAATTCCTTGTATAAACATGATCATGAGGTCTTTCAGATTAGATGAGAATTTCCTTTAATCATAACCTTTCCTATGTGAGATTAACATAACATAATCACCTTGTGTAAAGCTTAAAGAGGATATCATAACTTGCATTTATCGTGTTCTTATCATGATCTCACAAGTAGCATGTTCATAGACCAATATATACCCATAGATACATCATACATACTTCCATAACATAGCATCATGATTTATTGGCTAAGATAAACATTGTAGAGTAATCACAACTTAGAAGTCTTACCTCTTGCTTCCGAGAACCTTATTCAAGAACTTACGTTCAACTTACAGCATTCATAACCTTAACATAGTTAAATACTCAATAGCATAATCAATAACAACTATTCAAATCATATACAAGATAAATGCATAATGTAGGATAATGGAATGGGTCATTTACGTGTCATCAAGCAGTGGGTATAACCCATTCGAAACCATCAAATTGATAATAAACATTCTTCACACGAAAATCTATCATTACAAGTCAAACAATCAACAATACATGCATAATTAACCATAGAGAATAATTGGTTTTCATCAAAAATCATAAATATGGAGTTAGTAAGAAAATTCGTTTTGTAGAGTAAAAATCGTAGAATTGAATGTCTTGAAAACATATATTTGAAAGGACCTCTTGGGGAAAGGAATCCCAATAGTGAAAAACCCATATCTTTTAGATGAATAATCCACGAAAATTTGATGAAAGATTTGAAGTCTTCATCTTCTTTCTTAAGCTCTTCTTATTCTTCAATGGAGTTCGGAAAAGAGAGCGTTCATGAGAGAGATGGGTCTTTTTAAGACACTCCACTTAAATGGGTCTTTTCATATATAGTCGTTCTAATATCCATATATAGTCGTTCGATGAATTATCCAAAATACCCTCCACTTAAATGGGTCTTTTTAAGAAGTTAAATTACCAAAAATATACTTTTAATGATTCTAGGAAGTCCTGTTATTTTTATTAAATTTTGGGTTGAGGAAGTGAGTTGTGTGTCAGACTCGCGTCGCGAGGCTGACCCTAAAATCTTGAGGCATAATACCTCGTGAGAAACGCGCGACGCTCACCTGTTCTTCCAAACCTGCATGTTCGCAGGCTGCAAGGCAGCCTTCCCATCCATGTTTGGGTCCTCCCCGAGGAATCTTCGGTTGGTCTTTGGGGTGTCGTTACTGGACGCTTTGGACCCTTTGTACTACATACTACCTATCTAATTTCTCTTTACATGTTTTGGACTTCATTTGACACCTCTTAATCTTCTCCAAACATAGGGACGTCAACTAGTTCGAATTAGCTAGTTTTCGGACGTCAAGGTCTTTCTTTGTCGTTTTGGATCTAAACTTTTCCAAATGAGTTTATTACATTAATATAGGTATATAAACTTCATTTTAAACATTATTAAATAGATTAAGACCTAGTCTAAGTCATGGAATTTCTGGAGTGTTACAAAGTAATAGTGAAGTCAGCATATACAAGAGTTCACAACATCATAATACAAGAAAGACCCTTACTCATAACACACCATTTAGCCTACAAGTGCAATGACCAAGAAAATACCCATAACCTTACTCAATCAAGTAAACCAAAAAAAGGATCACAAATAAAGCTAACATAACATAACATAGCATCAATAACAACCACCATCATATTTAGTAATATTAACCGATAGCATGTTCATAAATGAAACTAACATCATATAAGATCATCAACATGAAAAGTTAACATCTTCATAGAATATACATTATAAGAACACAAGAACAACATCCTAAGGATTCCCTCAAGGCAAACTAGTGCGAGGCATATGTAGAGTCCCATACCCTACCTAGGATAAGTCAAACCTCTCAAGCCACCCTAGTTAGTGTATAGTCCATTACTTTATTTTTACTTTTGGGAACACTTGCCTTAAGAGACATAGAACACAAGAGCTAAGTGTGGAATCCGGTGTTGTAAAACCTTACACTGATGGAAGGATGACTATCGGCCAAAGAAGTACCAAACATAAACATAACATCTAGGTGGATACACTAGCTAGTATTCCTATGGTGGAAACATATTTTATTGAGCTTGGGGGGCTGTCATGGAAACTTCACTTTATGCCCTTTTTGGACTATGAGGCTATCCACCCCATGAGGACTATGGTGAACCCTACTTTTCCTCCTTTAGAAGGCGCCACCCCTCATCTACAAGTTCACTCGGTGCTAAGCTAGAGTTCCCTTTTGGAATCTCTTTCTTTAATAGTCATCGCTTAGTTTAGGTCATATGATTCTATCCCCTTATATATCATCATCATTAGCTCATTGGGAATTGCATGAGAATATCATTTCATCGCGACCCTCATATTTGAGATAAGCATATCATCATCATCATGTCATAATAAGGTACATATGCAATTCTAACCAACCTTATATCGTTTAATCTTAAGCATAATCTAACAATCACATAGACAAGCCATTTTAATTGCGTCATCATACTAACACCTAATTAGGATAATCACAATACATTCTTCAAATGAACTACAAAATCAATCACAAGCCATCTTAATCGAAGTAAAGGTTAGGATCATGAATACTTACCAAATCTCCTTCAAAAGTCATCATTACGGTCTTACCATAAACCTACCAATTACATCGAATATAATAGGTGAAGTAACATCAATCAATAGTAAATTTAGCCTTACCCATAACCCATAACCCATCATTTAGCCTACAAGTGCAATGACCATTTAAAACCCCATAAACTTACCCAATCAAGTAAATTAAACAAAGGATAACCAGTAATGCCTAAATCAAACAAAACATAGCATGAATAGTAACCATGATCATATATATTAATATATACCAACATCATGTTCATAAATGAAACTAATATCATATAGGATCATCAACATGTACAGTCAACATATACATAACATATGCATCGTATAACACAAGAACAATCTCCTACGGCTTCCCTCAAGGTAAACAAGTACAAGGCATAGGTAGAATCCCATATCCCTACCTAGGCTAAGTGAAACATCTTAATTCACCCTAGTTAGTGTTTATTCCATTAATTCATTTTACTTTCGCGAACAGTTGCCTTAACCGACATAGACCACAAGAGCAAAGTGTGGAATCTGGTGTTGTAAAACCTTACACCGATGGAAGGTGTTATACCAGCCGAAGTAGAATCAAGCATGAATATAACATCTAGGTTGATCCACTAGCTAGTATTCCTATGGTTGAAACATAGTTTATGGATCTTGGGGGCCGTCGGGGAAATATCACTCTATGCCATTTTATTACTATGAGGCTATCCACCCCATGAAGACTATGGTGAACCCTACCTTCCCTTCTCGGAAAGGTGCCACCCCTCATCTTCAAGTTCACTCGGTGCTAATCTAGAGTCCCTTTTGAAAAGTCTTTCATTAATAACCATTACTTAGTTTAGGTCATAGAAGTCTATCCCCTTTTATATCATAATCATTAGATAATTAGGAACTACATAAGAATATATTTTCATCGCAACCCTCATATATGAGATTAGCATATCATAATCATCATGTCATAATAAGGCACATAGGAAATTCATAAACAACCTTATATCATTTCATCTTAAGAATAATCTCACAAACACATAGACAAGACATTTCAATTGTGTCATCATACCAACACCTAATTAGGATAATCACAATACATTCTTCAATTGAACTACATCATCAACCACAAGCCATCATAATTGAAGTAAATGTTAGGATCATGAAGACTTACCAAATCTACTTCAAAAGCCATCATTATGGTCTTACCATCAATCAATCGGTCACATCCAATAATAGGTGAAGTAACATCAATCTATAGTAATTAACATAGGAACTACGTTAATTGTATAATCACTATCCAATTACCTTCAATTCATAACCTAGGGTTAGGGGAATTAGGGTTCATCATGAATTATTCAAGAAATATATTAAATCCCAACAATACATTAGCCCAGGAAGTAAACAGATGAATTAGAATATACAAAACAAGTATAACAATCAATACTTTCTTCAATTCCCATCAATTTATAAGAAATATCCATTCCCATCAATTTATAAGCAATATCCATGATTTTGAGGGAATTAGGGAAAGGGCATGATCTACATGAAATTACATCGATTAACATCAACTACTCAACAATATACACCTAATTAGTAATAGAAAATCACAATTAATCATCAATTGAAGTTTAGAAAAAAAGCCATTAGAATTGGAAAACCCTGTGGAATTGGGTAATTTAGAAATCCACTTTGAAAGGACCTCATGGGGAAAGGAATCCCAAGAATGAAGAACCCATACCTTAATTATACTTAATCGACAAAATTAAAGTTATATCCTAGAAAATTTGGTCAAGCTTTGTTCTTCCTTCAATGGAGGATGAATAGAGAGAGAAAGTAGAGAGAGGTGAGAGATTTTGGATTTTCATTTGGGGATTTGATCTGCGTGAGTAAATGTGTGGGAAAAGTTATATACAATCAATATATAGGCCCCCTATGAAATAACCAAAAGACCCCTCACTTAAATTGACCCTTTAATGAAGTCAAACTTTAATTCAAAATTTCAGCTTTTCATCGGTGAACAAGTCCGCGACGCGGGGCTGCTCCCGCATGATTATCTAAATTAATTTTTGAGACAGTTGATTCCACTACCTTCGCGCGACGCAGAATTTAATTTTTACCAAGGTCCACCCAAGTCCGCGACGCGGACTTGTTTCTGCTAAGTGTATTTTCGATGTTGCTTTGGGAGCTTGCCAAGCAATGTTTGGGGTCCTTTCATCGACTCCTAAGGCAACCCTTGGGGGGTCGTACCATGACCTTTTTACTCTATATATGTAGTTTTACCTATACAAAGTCATTCTAAAAGTTTTAGACCTCATAAAACACTTTCATACCTTCCCAAACCTGTGGACGTTACATTAGTTAAATTTTACTAACTTCCGAATGTCATGGACGTTTCTTAACGTCTTGACTCCAAAACTTCTTAAATGGTTTGCTAACATTATTTTAGGTCTTAATACAGTGTTACAACCATTAAACATTCATGTGGGGATCTTCTTGGTCCCGGGTTAGTGTATGAGGCCACGGAGAAGGTTCGACTCATAAGGGAGAGGTTGAAAATGGTTTTTAGTTGGCAAAAGTCTTGTACAAGCCCTTTCTTAAGATTCATTGCATACATGTATAAAAAGTAGTGCAGAATTAGAAATTTTCATATAAAATAATAACACTTCAAAAATATATCTTTTATAGAAAAACATAATGAAAGGCTATGTCTTAAAGTCACCATCTTAGACATAAGAAAATATATTGGGACATGGGCCATACTTCACCATATAGAAAATAGCTACGTCTATTACAATACTTTTAATAAGAAGATCTAAACATCAAGATGTCCTCGCATCTAGTGAGGACATACCAACTCTTTACTTGAATGAACACTAATCCAAGCTTCAACTTCGAGAGTCCTATCAAACGCCACCTACACCTTTAGAGATAGACAAAATGTATTGAATTAGTACAAACAGTTGTACTAAGTATGGCATAATGCATAAAATCATGAAAAATAGACTGTATAAAATGTGCTATTTTTGATTAAACATCATAGTGTAAGCATAAGAACATCATTTAACACCTTAGATACATACAAGATATCACATAAGCATTTTATCAAATATTGATGAATATTAAGTGAACTAAGTTCAACTTCGAAATGACCTCTTTTAGCTTGTAACACTCTCACCAAAGGTTATCCTAAGATAATATTGTTCCTTTTCCTTTCATTAACTCCCCACCTAAGGTTACTCTAAGATTCACCTAAGTAGGACAAGAAGAGACCACCCATACACCCTCTTCAAGCTTACCTAAGAAACCCTCAAATCTACCCTAGATAGAGCACATTCTATTCTATATACATTAGCTAATGCCATAATTATTCATTAAGTCAATTAGAAGACATTTCATTCACTAAAGACTTCAGATAATGGTCTTGGAAAGACCTAGGGACTCACATACTAACATCTTCAAAGTATAGTCGTGCAATATCTAGATAGCGTCCCATTCAACTACCTAAACTTCCTAGTACTTATCCAACACTAGCATGTACCCCACATGATGAGAATAGCCAATAACCGACATAGACCGTACTAGCTAGGCATGGAATCCGGAGTCATAAACCTACTCCGATGGAGGGTGTTCTACTTGCCAAGGGTAGAACTAGGACACATGCCATGTAGGCACATGTTTAAGGAATATAAAGGTCTATTATACACTCTAGTCTCATTCTCAAGTAGAGATATATTGTGCTCCAGTCTCCTTCTTAAGTAGAGGTACAAACCATAGCATATTTACTCGGTGCTAGCCTTTGTTCTCATAGAGTAAGTTCAATAAAAAGGGGAATATGAAAAGGTACCATCTCTTAGTCATTGCTTAGTCATAATGCACCTACCAAAGATGAATCCACTAGGGCTGCCACTCAATGGTCTATAAGGATAGCTCATTCTTAACCTTCTTTCTATATAGAAGGTTCCACTCACCAATCCTAGACTTTCATTCAACATTCATCCATACATACAAGACAAAGGTGCATAAACCTACTAAGTCAAGATGTTTATATTGACTTAAGTCTACCAAAAAAAGAAACAGCATACTTCACTTTATTACATATAGCATATAATTCTTTGAAGCACTTAGGGATAACCCTTATCATCTTTTATGTAATCCTATATATTACTAGAACATCATCAATATAGTAGGAACAATCATGTATCAACTCTAAGACTAAACACATGAACACATGGTAATAATCTAACAGTATACCTAACAACGTCAACTTTACATCTACCATGGTAGAGATGATTGTAACTTACTAATAAATTTCACATTATCCTAATACTTAAAGTAGTTTGCCGATAAGCCATGACATCAAATGCATAAAGTAACATCGACGAGGCAGTTCCACGTATACACATTAACACCCACCGATAGTGACCAAAAAAAACATAATTCAAGACCTACATTACTAAATAAAGATATTAGGGGCAGCGTACACGAATCCATTTCACACTTCAATCCATAGCTAAATCACAATTCATTTACAAAACGCTTAACATGCCATGAACACATTAATGCTAAAAACTATAATACCAATGAATCTAAATCAATGATGGTATTTATCAATAGTAAGACCAATTAGACATCAATTAAATACAATTCTTACATCATTCAATAACCATAGAAACGTACACTGTGAATTCTAAGTATAAGAGACAAGATCACTTTTCATAATAAGTCAATATAATGATGCATGTTAAATTAGGTCATAGAAATTATAGCTTAAAACATTCATTAACATCAATCATTCTAAAACATTGATCAAAACTATTTAGCATACAACCCCTGGCTAGATTTGAAATTGGACAATTCATGTTTTTGACATCTTTGAAAATCATTGGAATTGATTCCTTGAAGAAAGAGATTTCAAGATGAATACCATACCTTAATGTGATAAAATCCACAAGATTGATGGAAAACATGAAGAAATCTATCTTCTCACTGGACTTCAAAGCTTAACAAGGAGTTTGGAGAGAGTAAATGGAGAGGTTTTGTTTTGCGTTTAGGGTTTAGCTTTAATTGGTGAGGTTGGGTTTAAATAGTCTATACCGTATATAAGTAACCCTAAATACCCAAAAGACCACATTTATTGGAAATTAACCAACTTAAATCTGACTTAAAAATGACGTAACAAATATGGGACTGTGAGTGCCGTCGCGGAGACACTCAATCTTCATTCTTTAAATATATCACTACTCAGGCATTATAATGTTGTGTGACAGATCCGCGCGCAGGAAAAAGTTTTGCCTTCAGCTTGACAACTGTGCGCCGCGCAGCAGCATGCCAATTCTTGGCTGCTTGGAAGCTTCGCTGGCCCATGTTTGGGTCCTCCTCGGGAACCCTATCGATGGTCCCCGGGGCGTCTTTCTCTTTCGTTTCGATCCTTTGTATGTCAGGATCCGCGTAAAACTCTCGGTACTGAATTTCACCTTCAAACCATCCCCCAAAACATCTCTACAAAACAGTACGACACACTAGTTCAACGTCAACTAGTTTCCGAACGTCTTGGACGTTTGACCTCCAAACACTTCCAAACTTTATATACTGCCTAAAAACCCTATTATTAACAATTTTATAACTTTAAAACATCATTAAACAAGTGTTAGGATCAAGATCAACCTTGCTCATTTTGAGGGTGTAACAATACTCCCCCACTTGGAAAACATTCGTCCTCGAATGACACTTGCTATTCTTTGAACATTTTTAAGAGTTAAGAGTCAAATATTAATAGATCATAACCATACAACACAATACACAATTCACACATATAGGATAAACATCAACTCCACATAACCAAGAGACTCGCAACACAACTAGAAGGTAGGAACTACATCTACAACTCATGATGCAATAAGACTCACATTTTCACTTCATATAGGAGGAACTTCCTTATCCACATAACATCATGCTCATATACATCAGTTCTATACACATCATAACCATTTTTCATAAAACAACAATTTAGTCAAAGTTCAAAAATCTTTACAGTGAGCACCAAATTCTTTACAGTGAAACATGCTCAATTTTCCAAAAATGCAACTCTTAAGCAATTTATGATGGAAACATGACGATATGAGAGATAAAACCATATAAACTCAATTTAAAAAATAATCATAACTTTATGAAATTCATAGCGCAAGGAATCAATGAAATTCAATTTTAACTAGACTCCTAAAAAAATGCAACATGCAACATGCAACATGCTACTATGATATTCTATCTCTCAAGCTTGAATTACATAGAAGAGCAACATGCTACTATGATATTCTATCTCTCAAGCTTGAATTACATAGAAGAGATGAGACAACAAATCACCATTCTACTACTGACCATACTCTTCCACTTATAAGGAACTCATATAACTGAAGAGAGAAAACTATAACTTAACGGCATCATTATCATCATCCGGTTTTGTTCCTTTGGCTCGGAGAGCATTGAAGCGATTCATCTTTGGAGCACTACCATACGGAACATTAGAAGGAACTTGCTTGGCCTATGTTCATCTAGCCGCAATAGTAGGACAATCTCTCACCTTGTGATCATCCTTCCCACAACCAAAGCACCCATTAGTACCGGCTAGACACTTTCCAAAGTGCTTCTACCCACAAGTAGCACAAGTAGTCTTAAACACTTGGGAACAACCACCTCTCTCATAGTTAGACATAGGAGCACTAGAAAAATATTAATTTGGAGCTCTCTTATTAAATTATGTTGAACTTTCTCATAAGCTCTTCCCCTCTTCGCATCTCTACTTCTACTCCCAAGTTTAAACTCTTCAATGGATTGAGCATACACCATAAGCTTAGATAGAGTCATATCACCATGGAGCATGGTTGTACGACAATCTTCCTTCACAATATCCGAAACACCGGTCAAGAACCTACTCATCTTATCCCTAGGGTTAGACACCAAGGATGGAGCATACTTAGACAAAAGGATAAACTTTAAGAAATACTCCTCAAAACTCATTTTACCATGCCTAAGGTTTATAAATTCCTCAATCTTAACCTCCCTCTTCTCACTGGGAAAGTAACTTTGTAAGAATGCTTCCTTAAACTCTTCCCACTCTAAGGGACCCGATTCAACCGGTCTGCTATCCTTCCATTGAGTGAACCATACTTGAGCAAACTCCTTCAATTGAAGCTAACTCTGCTTTCTCCTTAGAATTCACTCCCATAGCATGCACCATCTTATACACCTCATCCAAGAAAGCTTGGGGATCTTCTCCTACCTTAGAACCAAAGAATATAAGAGGATTCATCCTCACAAAGTCCCTAAATCTAGAGGTCATAATACTCTCCATATTATTCAGCCTAGGCCCAATGTCTCTATTAACTTTAGTTGTCATAGCTCGGGCTAAGGTAACCAACAAAACATCATTACCTCCACCCACAATAGGGACTTGATACCCTTGAGCACCTTAAACACCTTGAGGAACTTGCTCAACTTCTGGCACACGTCCACCTCGGGGAGGAAGTCCCTCATTCAAATCATTCTCCTCAACCCTCCTAGACAGTGTCCTCCTCGTATTCATATTCCTATTAACATAAGGAAAACCATAAGAAAATGACACTCATAACTTTTAATCTCTACGCCACGACATATGAGTAGAATAGAAGGGAAACTCTATCGTACAATAACCTGTCGCCCATAGATGTGTCGCGACTCACACCGATGTTCAAGACTCTACTAGAAGTGGATTTTGATACTTTTTGATTCCTAAGTACTACTTAATAACCTTATGCTTTGATACCAAGTTTGTCACGACCCGAGAGTACCCTATAACGCCCCAAAACAAACTAAGGTTAACTAGAGCCTCGTGGTTGTTTCTTGAGTTGATTTTAAGTTAAAGTGAGTTGATTTAGTGTTCTTAGGTAGTGTGTAAAGTTTGGTTATGTTTGGAGTTCAATCGACCAAGAACGTCCTTGACGTTTGAAGGTATGCCTTAGAATGTACTTGTGTGTCTTGTTCTGTTTGGATGAGTTTTACGTGTTCAGTTTACTTGAAACTAAGGTGGGATGTTACTAAGACCTGGCCGAATTTGTTTAGAGGTTTAACGTCCGGGTAAGACCCCACGTAGGACCCACAAGGGGACTTAGATGAAGGGCCCAAGACTTGGGCAAAACTGCCAAAAAGCAGTGACAAACGATGACCCTAAGGATGTTCCGTTGGTCCATCAATGGTCCGTCAACCTAGGGAGTCGATTGTACAAGAAGTTAAATGTGTCCAGGCTCCATTTGGATCTAAATCCCAAACCACAAGACCCTACCAATGGTGCGTTGATGCACAGACGGTCCGTTGGTTAAGGTCTCGTGTGTGAGTCCTCTAAATCTGTGAAGTTGCTGCCAAACTTGGGGTGTTTTATGTAAATACAGCCCAAGTCTTTTAAGACCTTAGGTTGATAATTTTAGTGTTTTTTGGCTATATTAAGTTAGGTTTAAACCCTAGACCTAGACAAGACCCCTTACTTCTAAAATTCAAACTCTCTCTCTAAAGACAAACTCTCTCAAGACTCCATTGAAAGCTAGAGGTCAAGGAAGGAAAGAGGGATGGTTTGACGTGTCTCTTTATCAAAAGCTTTTGGATTTTTCTTGCTTAGTTAGGTATGGTATCCATTCTTGAATATCTTTTTCTTCAAGAAGCCAACTTCCAAAAAGTTTTCAAAAGGGTTTCAAAACTCAAATTTCTACTAACAATGATTTTTAGTATGCGTCCTCTTCTATTTGTGTTCTAATGGTTTAAATGTATTTAGTTTGGGTTGAATTGATGATTTTGATGTTAAAACCCTAATGAAACTCTTGTTAGTGGATACTTCAACTTTTGGCTTGAAAATGGGTTATGTGAGCATGATTTGAGTAGGGTATGAACTTGGGTCTTCTTGTATTTGTCATGTTGGTGTAGCTACTGCCCTAAGTGCCTTAATATTGTGAAATATTGATAAATTGCTTATGGGTGATGATGGTTTGATTTGTTGATGAGTTGCTCTCATTGTATAGTTCTTATTATGAATAGTTATTTGAGTGGTATGGTCCACCTTATGGGTGGAGGTGCTAATTGATGAACTAGATGTTATTTCGTATGTATTGAATATGTAATATTGAAGGCAATATGTGAAATGAAGAGATATTGGAAATGTGTCTTCTATTGTGTTTTGTGTAGCTTGAATTGCATGTTTGACTTAGTTCATGTCTAAATGAAGTATATGATTATGTGAAGCATGTAGAGTTTGTAACTTGATGAATCAGGATTGAAGCATGTGTAGAACTTGATAAGAATGAAATGATGCTTATATGCAAGGTACGCTCAAGTGTACACACACACACACTTTAAGGAATGTATTATGCCAAGTTGAGTAAAAAGGGGAATCTTGAGGTGGACACCCTTCGTGAGTTGAGATGTAGTGTCTAGTAGCAACCTCTCCATTTCTAGTGAGATTTCTATGATAGACTATTATGTTGAGAAATCCGTGGGGTGTTATGCCTAGCACCGAGAGAATATGAAGGGGAGGTGGATTACACTTCGTGAGTTGAGATGTTGTAGTCCAAAGTACCTCTTGAGATGAGTACTCCTCGTTAGTAGAGAGTGAGTTACTTAGTAGCAATCTCCTTATCCCTTAACTATGTGCCCGCATAGGTGTAGCTATTGGAAAAGCCATGTGAACGCTATGAAGCATGACCTTACACTAGGTAAGTAAGGATCCCTGATCTCATAGGGATTAACATCGCAATTCTATGTCTAGCTCTCATGGTCTTTGTCGGTTAAGCTAATTCCCACAAAAGAATTGATTTGAACTAGTTAACTTGTGTATTCTGATATTGTGTATGTATGTCGTGAAGTGCTCGATCCACATTAGTTAACCATTAGGAGAACTAAGTGGGAGTAGTAGTATGGGATGCTATTCTAACATTGCATTTGGTGTGACCTATAACTACTATGGGAGAAGAGTACTTTCATGAAATCCGTGTAAATGAGTGTTATGGTGTGGTGTTATGGATGATTATTGTGAAGTGCTTGAGTAAATTGAATCCATTAGGATCACTAAGTGGGAGTGGTAGTATGGGATGCTACTCTAACATTGCACTTAGTGTGACCTATATTTCCATTATTGTTTTGCATATGTTAGCCAAGGGCGTGGATTTGATTTTCAACGAAGTAAGCCTAAGATTAGATGGTTTTAAGGGTCGCTTTGGTGTGCCTTGAAGGGGGGTGTATTGAAGATCCCTTCTTGGCTCACCTTAGGGAGTCTTAGGATGACCTTGGTTTAGGGAAACTTCAAAGAAAAAAGAGTTCATATGACTTGGACCGTGCCACTCACTGTAAGGTCTTCATTATAATAGTTCAAAACGTTCACTGTAATATTACTTCAATTTACTTTAAGTTTTAGTAGTTCACTGTAAAGGCCAAAATTGAGTTTACTGTAAGTTTTATTAAGTTTACTGTAAAGTTTCTCTTGGTTTAGAAATTATGTGATTTCTTCTTTAAGTGCTAAATGATGGTTCTTATGTTGATTTGCTTCTAAATTCATGAATGTTACACTTAAATTGCATGAAAGGTTATTTTACTAAAATGTCCCTTTTTCATTTTTTTTTTGCATATGCCATACTTAATACATTGTTTTGTACTAACCCCATACTCTTTTCTATACTATATAAGTATAGGTTGGAAGCTTTTGAAGGTTTGAAGGCGAAGCTTGGGAAAGTTTCTCTCAAGACTAAGTATGTCCTCATATATTCGAGGGCATAGTCTTTTTCTTTATTTCTTAGTTAAAGGCTATTTATGTATTTCTTTTAAATGTAAAGGGCTGTGTCCCTAAGATATTATATCGTGTCTTTGGTTGGCTTGTGACGATGAGATTATCTAAATATTTATGAAAGACTAGTTTTATTAAATGTTCTTTAAAAGTTTTAATTCCGCATTACTTTTCATGTCTTATGTAATGAATGCTAGTTAGAGGGCTTGTACAAGACCCCAAAGGGGTCAAGTACGCCCGGTCACGATTTGAAGGTTTTCCCTAACTTCTAAGGGGTGCTTTCGGGTCGTGACATAGACCCTAGAAGTTAGGGGATTCTCGAATCAAAACACGGCGTACTCGACCTCTCAGAGGTCTTGTACAACCCTTTCGTACCATTCATTGCATACATGTATGAAAAGAAGTGCGGAATTAAAACTTTTCATACGAAATAATACTACTTAAAAAATATATCTTTTATAGTTAAACATAATGAAAGGCTAACTCTCAAAGTCGCCATCTTAGACATAAAAAATATATTGGGACACGGCCCATACTTCACAATATAGGAAAAAGCTAAGTCTATTACAATACTATCAATAAGAAGTTCTAAACATCAAGATTTCCTCGAATCTAGTGAGGACATACCAAGTCTTTACTTGAATGAAAACTAATCCAAGCTTCAACTTCAACACTCCTCTTAAACGCCACCTACACCTTTAGAGATAGACAAAATGTATGGAATTAGTACAAACACTTGTACTAAGTATGGCATAATGCATAAAATCATAAAAATGGACTTTTGTATAAAACATGCTCCTTTTGATTAAAACATAATAGTGTAAGCATAAGAACAACATTTAACACCTTAGAAACATAAAAGATATCACATAAGCATTTTATCAAATATTGAAGAATATTACAGTGAACTAAGTTTAACTTCACAATGATCTCTTTTAGCTTGTAACTCTCTCACCAAAGGTTATCCTAAGATAAGATTTTTCCATTTTCCTTTCATTAACTCCCCACCTTAGGTTACTCTAACATTCACCTAAGTAGGAAAAGAAGTGACCGCCCATAAACCCTCTTCAAGCATACCTAAGCAACCCTCAAAGCTACCCTAGATAGAGCACATTCTATTCAATATACATTAGCTAAAGCCATAATCATTCATTAAGTCAATTAGAAGACATATCATTCATTAAAGACTTCACATAATGGTCTTGGAAAGACCTAGGGACTCACATACTAACATCTTCAAAGTCTAGTCGTGCAATGTCTAGATAGCGTCCCATTCAACTACCTAAACTTCCTAGTACTTATCCAACACTAGCATGTATCCCACATGATTAGAATAGGCAATAACTGACATAGACCATACTAGCTAGGCATGGAATCTTGAGTCATAAACCTACTCCAATGGAGGGTGTTCTACTTGCCAAGGGTAGAAGTAGGACACATCTTCTATGTCATCCGATACATTACTTAGAAATGACCCTTATCATCTTTTATGTCATCCTATACATTACTATAACATCATCAATATAACCATTGTAGACTCATATAGTCAAGTAGGAACAATTATGCATCAACTCTAAGGCTACACACATGAACACATTGTAATAGTCTATCATGATCACCTAACAACATAAAACTTTCACATTACTATCATGTAGATAGATGTGATCATACTTCAGATAATCAACTATAAAAATTATCATAATACTTCAAGTAGTTGCCGACAATGCCATGATAATCATAATACATAAAGTACCACCGACGAGGCCACGTAATTCACAAGTAATGCACATAACACCGCAACCATAGTTGGACCATACCAATCAAAATATAATTCAAGACCTACATTACATAAAATAAAGATAATTAGGACAGCGTACCACAAATCCATTCTCACCACTTCAATCCATAGCTAAATATTCCAATTCAATACCATAAGGCCATTACCCATGGCCATGAACATCAATTTAATACAAAAACTATAATACTCAATGAATTTAAATCAAGTCAATGTAGATTTATCAATCTAAGAGCTATTAGACAACAATTGAATACAATTCTTACATCATTCAATAGCCCATAAGAAACTACACTATAATTCATAAGTATAGAGACAAGATCACTTTACCCATAAAATAGTCAATATAAGGATTGCATGGGTTCATAGGAATTATAGATGTAAATTATTGCATTAACATCAATTAAATTCTAAACATTGATTCAAAACTGTGTATGCAAGAACCCATGGCTATATTATGAAATTGGACAATTCATGTTTTTGATCATCTTTGAAAATCATTGGAATTGACTCCTTGAAGAAAGAGATTTCAAGGATGAATAATCACACCTTAATTGTGATGAAAATCCCACAGGATTGATGGAGAAAAACTTGAGAAATCTATCTTCTTCCTTGGAGCTTCAAAGCTTAAACAATGGAGTTTTTGAGAGATTAAATGGAGAGGTTTTGTTTTGAGTTAAGGGTTTAGCTTTAATTGGTGAGTTTAAGGGTTTAAATAGGTCCTATAATCGTCCATAAGTGACCCATAAATTACCCAAAAGAACCCTAAATTTATTGGACAAATTAACCATCTCAAATTTTACTTAAAAACGACGCAACAAAATATGGGACTTTACTACGCGTCGCGGAGACACTTCAAAATCTTATTTTTAGAAAATTATTTGAGATAATGGTTCGTGACAGCCCCGCGTCGCAGGGAAAATTTTGTGCCTACTGCGTGACAGTTGCGCGTCACGCAGCTGCATGCCAATTTTTGGCTGCTTGGAAGCTTTGCTGTCCCATGTTTGGGTCCTCTTTAGGGACCCTTTCGATTGTCCCTGGGGTGTCGTTCTCGGACGTTTCAACCCTTTGTATGTTAGGCTATGCATAGGAACTCTTGGTACTGAATTTAACATTCAAACCGTCCCCCGAAACATCTCTACAAAATAGTACGACACGCTACTTCATTATTGACTAGTTTCCAAACGTCTTCGACGTTTGACCTCCAAACACTTTAAAAATTTATATACTGCCTAAGAACCCTATTATTAACAATTTTATAACTTTAAAATATCATGACACAAGTGTTAGTATCTAGCTCAACCTAGCTAATTTTGAGGATGTAAAAGGCATGATTCATCTGGTGTTCCATGTTTGTATGCTTAAAAAGTGTATGGGTAATCCGATTTCCATTATCCCTCTAGAAGGTTTGAAGGTAAAATAAAACCTTTTTTATGAAGAGGTCAAGGAAGAGATCTTGGATCGTCAAGTTAAGAAAAAGAGGAATAAAGAGGTTGTCACCGTAAAGGTTCTATGGAGGAGCCACCTTGTTGAGGGTGCTACATGGTAGGACGAAGACGAAATAAAGTCCCGATATCCTCATCTTTTACCCTTAATCCTAGTCAAGATTGAGGTTAATAGTTATTTATATGGTTATTATGAATAATGTTGAACTTATCATGTTTTTTTCTAAATATGTGCATATTATAGTAGAAATTCATGCCTCAGTGTTGTTCTTATTTTTCCATGAAATATGTTTCTTATGGTTAGGTTTCACTTATGTATGTGGTATGGTATAAGTACTCATGGAAATTGTAGAGAACATGTTTGATGTTGTTTTGATAATAAATCAACATGTAAACTCATAATGTTCATATTAAGCTCATATTGAAATGGAGAAGGTAGTATCTCCTTATCTGATATGAAAAGTTGAGCTTGTGTTATGGTTTGCCGTTGTGGATTAAGTTCCTATTTTTTGATGCTATGCTTATATGATTGAAAGGAATTGAAATTTCCTCCTATGAGATGTGACTCATTATGATATTGGTCGTGGAAAAGGGTTGGCATGGTTGACTTTGCCAAGGGTTAGAATGAGGGTGGAATTTATCATGTTTTGTGCGAGCAGAGTGGTGACATGGTTGAATGGGTTAAACATATGTTGGTAGGACAGTTTCAAGACATTAAATGGGCGTTGTAAAGGCAACAACCCATGGCATGACTTGGGCTTTGGCCGACATTGATTTTGGACGAAGTTGGCATGCGAAAATAACATGGTCTGGTCAAATGCGGGAAAATTGAGGTGACAGAAACTGAAGCATTGTCAAATATGAATGAAACACATCATGAAAACAAGGAATGGCATGAGTGGATTAAAAATTAGCATTGCCAAAGCTAGGCAGCGGCAGGCAGCGGCAGGGCAACGGTGGTGCGCAGGCGTGGAAAATGGGCGGATGGATTCGGGTGGACTCTTATGGGGCAATGGCTAAAAATTTTATAGACATTTTATTCGAGCTAAAAATATGGAACGAAAATGCAGAAAAGGGCCGAAATGCAGTCAGCAAAATCAGATGTCAAGCACATGCGACAATTACCTTTTTGTAATTGCGTGTGGCCATATTTGTTGTATCTTGTTATAACTTTTGAATTAGAAATTTTAAATGCCTTATCAGTTAGGGATATAAAATGAAGATTAATTTAATGCACTAAGCATTGGACAAGTGTTAGACATGTGTCACAACACTATGCAATGTAAACACAAGGTTGCCACATGTTCTATAAATGGACAACCTTCTTTGTTTGACGAAAAGGCAGAGAACAAGGGGATTAGACTTGTTATATTAAGGTGAAAGAGGGAATATTAAGTCTGTAATTTCACCAAGACACTTAGATTAAAACGTGATGGTTTTAGAAAGGTGTCTAAGGCAGCAAACGACTTGTGATTGTGTCTTAAGTTGAAGTCAAAGTTGGACAGAATTGTTGTTCCAACGAGTGATTCCTTTGTATTATTTTAATTATAAATATAAAGGTTGGATTTTACCGTATGTTTATGTTTTGATTTCCTTATTGAAAGTCCAAAAAATAATCGATGACATGAAAAGAAAAACGTCCTTGAACGTTATACAGAATCGGCTGTGAAAAGTGCTGAGTTGAGTGGGACTTGAGTGCCATCACGTTGGGCTAACCTCTTTTACGAAATTAAGGAAGTATTCTTCCCATGTGAAAATTTCGTATCAGAGTTTTTTTTTTAGAATATTCGATGGCTGGTGGAAATGCTGAACTGCGGGAGAGGGTGACACGATTGGACGTGTAACACCATAAAATGAACTAGGTTGAACTAGAGCCGAGAATGTGTGGGATGATGTTTGTAAGTCCTAAAATTGTTTAAAATTATTTCCTTATTCAGTGTATAAAGTTTGGTGAAGTTTGGAGGTCAAACGTCCTAGAACGTCCAACACGTTCAAAAGTTTCACCTTGAAACGTGCTTGTGTGTCTTAGTGCGTGTTGGCATGTTGTACGTGTTCGTTTTGGTTGAAATTAATGTGAGAGGTCCTTAACATGTGTATGTAGTTTTGTTTGTTGGAAAAGTCCGGGAAAAACTCCCCAACTACCAACCAAAGGGTCCTTGAGGAGGACAAAACTTGTGGGAAAAAGTTGTCCCATGTTGGCAGCTTATCGCCTCAATGTTCACGGACCACTTCACGGCCAGTGTAGTGGAACACGGTCCGTGAAGATTTTAATGGAAATTCCTTAGCCACTTGGAGGCTTGTAAAGTCAAGTAAGACACTACCCCAAGGACCACGGACCGTCAAAGGGGTCGTGAAACACCTTCACAGACCGTGAGGGTGGACGTGATCGTTGGGCGGGCTGTCCAGATTTGGGTTTCCAAATAATTTCCATTCGACTTATATTGAGTTGGGTCAAATTTATAAGGTTTAAATCATTAATAAAATTAGTTTGAAGTCATAAAACCTTCCTTCAACTCATTAATTCAAAAACCCCAAATCAAAACACCTTTTTTCAAGAAAAACTCTCCCAAAACTCCATAAAAGCTACAACTCAAGCAAGAGCTAGGAGGGATGGTTGAGGACGTTTCTTCATAAACATTTCTTGGGTTTCCTTTTCTTTGAGGTATGGTAGTAATCATTGAACTCTCTTCCTTTCAAGGAGTCATTTCTAAAAGATTTCAAAAAGGGTGTTCAAACTCTATCGTCTTCTATCTTTGACTTTATGCATGGGTATTCATATAAAAGTATTTTAATGATTCAAATAGGTTGTTTTTAGTATTATTTGATGATTTTTATGTCAAAACCCTAATGAAGTCATGCTTATGCATAATTTTGACTTTTAGCTTAAGAAATGGGTTTAATGAACATGATTTTGTAGTTTTTTAGCTTTGGTTTCTTTATGTTGATACTATGATTTAGCTACTGCCATACGGGCTATATAATGATGAAATATTGAGGAATTGATTATAGATTATGGAGGCTTGTATAAAGGGTAAGTTGGTTATATTGTTTAGCTCTCATTGTGAAATGCTCTTGAGTGGTATGGTCCACCTTTGGTGGCGGTGTTTACTTGATGTTCTTGAGTATATTATTTATATGTGTTGTGAGAATGGCCTTGAAGGAATAATGTGTGAAATGAAGTTATAATGATGATGTTCATGTTGTTATGCATTATGGAGCTTGAACTGTATGTCTTGTTTAGATTATGTCTATATGAAGTATGGGTATATGTTGAGCATGCTAGTGAGAGAGATATGTTGAATGAATGTGTAAGAATGTAAAGAATTAAATGGTGATTGTGTGCAAGGTGTGTTCACATGTACAAACACTCACACTCGAATGCATGAATGAAATTAATTAATGTAGAAAAGGGGAGTTTTGGAATTAACACTATTCGTGAGTTGACATGAAGTGTTTAGTAGCAATCTTACTACCTCCCAAGAGCTTTCTAATATATATCGGAGGATGGATACCCTTTGTATGTTAATATGTGGTGTCCACCAGTTATCCTTAACCTATAGTAATTAATGTTTGAGACTATGTTGGGGAGTTATGCTTAGCACCGAGAGGATATGAAGAAGGGGTGGCTACAGTTCCTGTGTTGAGATGTATTCCAATGTACCTCTTGAGATGAGTACTCCTCGTTAGTAGAAAATGAGTTACTTAGTAGCAATATCCATATCCCTTAACTATGCACCCGCATGGGTGTAGCTATTAGGGAAGCAATGTAAAAGCTAAGAGAATGACCCTTCTCTAGGAAAGTGGGGATCCCTCATCCGATAAGGGCTAATATCGGGATTCCATGTCTAGCTCTCATGGTCTATGTCGGTTAATATAGCCCCCAAAAATAAATGAATGAACTAAGTCTTCTACATGAGTGTACTACTTAGGGTAGGTGGTGGTATGGGACGCTATATATCCATTGCACAAAGTAGACATTCCGAAAGGGGAGTCTTGGTGTGTCTTATATGAAATGAATGAACTATGTATTCTAAAAGAGTGTGCTACTTAGGGTAGGTGGTGGAATGGGACGCTCACTATCCATTGCAATAAGTAGACATTCAAAGGGAAGTCTTGGTGTGTCATATAAGAAGTGTTTGAGTGTTCTTCTAATGTCTAGTTATTGAGTGTGGACTTGTTTCCCGCGTGGAGTAAGCCTATAATGGGTAGTCTTGAGGATCATTTAGGTGGGCATTGAAGAGGTTGTAAGGACGGTCCCCTCATATCTTACCTTGGTGATTCTTAGAATAACCTTCTTAGGGAAACTCCTACAGGAATGGGTTCACTGTGTCTTGGTCTGAATGTGGGTTTACTGTGATGTTGTGTTCACTATAATGATTTGGTAGTTCACTGTAAATGCCTTTTTATGCTAAAATTATGGAAATCCTTTTCTAAATGCTAAATGATGATCTACATGTTGTTTTACTTCGATATTCATGAAGGTTTTACTTATTTAGCATGAAAGTCAATTTACACAAAAATGTCCCTTTTTGCATGTTTTTGCATATGCCATACTTAGTACATTGATTATACTAATCCCACACTTTTCTATACTCTATAAGTATAGGTTGAAGGCACGAAGGAGAAGTCTAGAAGGCAAATCTTGGGAATCGACACTCACAAGACTTAGTTTGTCCTCATATATTCGAGGACATAGTCTATGTTTCTTAGTTTCTATTATTAAGACTTATTCTGAATTTCTTTCAATTGAAGGGCCGTGTCAATATGATATTTATTTTGTGTCTTTAAGTTGGCTTGTGACGATGAGACTATTCTTAGAATTTATGAAAGAAGTTTCCTTTTTATTATAAATGTTGTGAAAAGTTTTAAATTCTGCAGTACTTTTCATATCTTATGTAATGAACGATAGTTAAGTGTAATACTCCGAAAGTCATAGACATGTTCTAGAGCCTAACATAGGTGTCAAAAGGTTAAGACAATGTTTTAAGGTCAATTTTAATTTATATAAGTCATTTAGGAAGTTTAGAAATCAAAACGTCAAAGAACGTCCATGTCGTCCGGAAACTAGTTCAATGAGGTTCTACTGTGCCTTAGCCTATTTGACTATCTTTTAGAAGTCGGAAAATGATGAAATTTGGTGGAAGAGTGTATAACACGTATTAGGGTTGATCCATAATCGAAACTTCTGGGCACGAATCCCCAAGGACCAATTAAGGACCCTTGAATATGACCCTTGCATTTTGGGCTCAAAGTCTCCCCGAGGCAGTGTCCACCAACGGATGCAACCAACGATCCGTTGTCCAATCGATGGGGCGTGGACTGATTCCGTCGATGGAAACTTATCCAAATCCTTAGAATCCTCGTTTGACAATTCTTAGACCAAAACGACGTACCAACAAGACGGTTGGTCCCTTGGCCGTCGTTTGACAAATGGATCATTTGTCGTGGTCTCGTCTGTGAGGGACTGGTTTTGCTGCACGATTTAAAGTGAGTTAAATTAATTATTTAAATGGTTAGTCAATTAGTTAGGGGTTTAGAGGGTCTAATTATGTTAATTAACTACCTATATAAAGACCCTAACCTAATTAGACTAATCTAACTCTCATAATTCCCAAAACCCAAATTCTCTTCGATCTGTCTTCTTTCTCTCTCCCATGTTGAAGAACACCATAGAAGGTCAAATTCAAGAGGGTTGTAGGTCTGCAATCACCAAGTTTCTCCATCAATATTCATCAAACACTAAGGTATGAGATTCCTTTCACCTTTGGGACTTCTTTCCCCAATGGGTTCCTTCAAATTGTTTTCAAAAGATGGGTTTTCACTAGGTCTTTTCCAATCTCGAAATCGATCTTTCAAACTTATTTTTTTGTGTATTCTTTTGATTTTATTGATTAGATTATTATGAATTATGAATACATTACACTACTTATTTATGGATTGGTCTAGTCTGTAGAAGATGACCTTTTTCCCTTAACCCTAGGTTGTTATCTTATGTTGAATTGTGTATTGTTGGTTCAATTGACTTGGTTATTTGTTGATTTAATATCCTATGATGTTATTGTATCAATTTATTAATAGATTGAGATTAATTGTACTCCTATCATGGTAGTTCTTGAGTAAGTTATTTATGTTGTGAAGTAGATTATGAATTTCACCTAAGTCTCTAATCTTAAGCTGTAAACTAGTGAGGACTTGTTGTATAATATTTCAATTAGCTGCGTTACTATGTTGGTTATCATTGTGTCATTACATTTCACCCATTGTTTGGTTGAATTTAATGGTTGGTGGTAAGACCTTGATGTTGGCTTATGAAGGATGACTTGGTAACTCTTGTGATCCCAACTCCTTACTTTAATTGTGGCTACTTGTGATTAAGTGATGATGTTGTATTGAAGTATACCTTATATTAATATTGATAGGGTTGGTATGATTTTGAATTGAAATTTCTTGACTATGGTTTGTTAGGTGTTGGCTAAGATGTAAATGTTATAAGGATGGTGAAGACTTACAAATATGCCTTATCATGAATTATTATGTAAATGTGCTAACCTCAGATTTATGAATTATAATGAAAGGGAAGAACTCATGCAATTCTTATTGATCTATGATGATGATTATATAAGGGATAGACCATATGACCTAAACTAAGTTATGATTGTTAATAAAGGCTTAAAGACATTTGAAAACGGGACTCTAGCTTAGCACCGAGTGACCTAGAGTGAGGATTGTTCCTTCCCACACAATAAAGGTAGGATCACTAATGTACTATGAGATTGGAGACTATAATGCATGTAGCATAAAGAGGGTCCCAATTATATCTCCTAGTTCTTGAACTATATTGCCCCCATAGGAATACTAGCTAGTGGATCCACGTAGTGGCTATGTTCATGTTTTGGTGCTACCTTGGCAAGTAGTCTATCTTCTTTCATTGTAGGGTTCCATGACACCGGATTCCACATTATCTCATGTGGTCTATGTCGGTTAAGGCAAGATATTCCCAAAAGGTAAAATGAAGTAATGAATGAACTCTAACTAGGATGACCTAAGGGTTTTAACTTATTCTAGGCAGGGGTATGGGACTCTACCTATACATTGCACTAGTTAGACTTGAAGGGAGTCTTCGGAGGTTGTTCTTATGTATGTATATGCTTATAAATGTAAATGAGATGTATATAATGATCTTACATGTTTATGGTATCTTATGATGTTGAACTCACTTACGAATACATGTTTGGTCTATATTGCTAAAGTAGGATGTTTGGCACTCTTAATTGTATGATCTGTGAAGTTGGACATCTGTTATGCCTCTTGCTGGGTTTACTTTAATGAGTAACTTTATGGGACTTTCCTTAGTCATTGCACTAGTGGACTTAATTAGGATCATGAGTAATGATCTTGCTTTGTTATAATGTGATTAACTATTATTCATGCATGTGATGTTATGACTTGATGATAGAGTTGTATTTGATTATGGGTTAAAGTATGTTGATATGCATGTGACTTAATTTGACTTAAGGTTGTTTGGTCTTGTATAGTACATGGCATTTACTTAATAAAATATGCATTAATGACTTGTATTGTTTATTGAAAGTGCATAAGGCTTTCCAAATGTAAAATAACATGTTTTAATGAAATTTCCCTTTTTAGCATGATTTGATTTTATATGTGCATATAGTCTCATACTTACTACATGTGATATGCTAACACCATTTTCTCCCTTTTCACCAACAATTTATGTTTCGGTCGTTGAAAGGGCTTTTGAGACGACTTTGAAGAAGACTTGGAATATCTCAATCATCCAAGTTGGGTAGGACCTATCTTTTCGAGGGAAATGCCACTATCAATCTTATGAAGTTGTTTTAGTTTTAAGACTTGTATGTTATTTTCTTTTCATTTGAGTACTAAGGATTGTATAGCCTATATGTTGCTTTATTACATTGATGTAGTGTATATGCCATACTGATATGCTCTTATTTTAGATTGTGATGCGATGATACGCCCTTTTAACACTATGTTAAGTATCTTATATATATATGTGCAATAAAGGTAGAAGACTATGTAATCATGTATACTCGATATTAGTATTATGTGTATGCAGAGGTCTATGTAAACCACAATGTAGACGTAATGAAAAGTTCTAAATTTTCCTTATTTTTAACCTATGAATGTAATAATGTATACTAAAAGGATAGTCTTAGTCCATTCGATGACGACGACGCGGGTTACGTCTAGGGGGTGGTCCCCGTATTTAAAAAACTTAGTATCAGAGCATGAGGTTGAATATATTGAGAGTCGATGTCTCTGTAAACCACATAAATGTAGATTTTTACTCATAATTCTGAAGCGCGCCACACTTATGAATAGGAAACTATATGATTCTTAGGAAACTTTCAATTTCCTGGAAATCCAATATCGTGCCTCGAGAGTCTTGTACATTACGTACCTTTATCATCTAATTCTTTCATTGTGATTATAGTCAAAGAATATTTGAGGAACGCAGCACGAAGACTAGATGAAGGGATTGCCAATGTGGGAGTTCCTCTCGGTGGTAATCAAGTCCCTCCTCTTGAAGAAGTTGCTAATAATGACGAAGCTCCGGTCAATCCTCCACCTTTGACGGATGGTGACATAAGGTCTGCCTTTGTCCAAATGGCCCAAGTAATTACTACACAAGAACAAGCCGTCACTACTCAAGCGCAAGCCATGATGACCTAAGCTAACCGGGAGGTTGTACCCCGAGCATACCAACATGTTGACACCATGCCTCCTGTTTGAGAGATTTCACTAGGATGAATCCTCCTACTTTCTATGGGTCCAAACTTGAGAAAGACCCCCAAGAGTTCATTTATGAAGTATACAAAATTATCTATGCTATTGATTTGACTACTAGTGAGAAAGTCGAGTTAGCCACTTATAACCTGAAATATGTGGCCCAAACTTGGTACGTTCAATGGAGAGATAATAGGCCTTTAAGAAGTGAACCGGTGACTTGGGAGGCATTCAAGAAGGCTTTTATTGATAGGTTATTTCCTATGGATAAGAGGGAAGCCAATTGTTGGAATTCATCAACCTTCGTCAAGGAGGTATGAGCGTAATTGAATACTCTTAGAATTCACTTAATTGTGAAAGTATGCTCCTTCTTTGGTTTCCGATACTTCGTATGAATTCAAGGAATAGTGTAATTCAGATATAATACATGACAATATGAACATTTCTCGTCTCATGGTTCATGCTTAAAAATTGGAAGAGACAAGGTCTATGTGAAAGAGTAGAGATGCCAAAAATGCAAGGTCTTTTGATGGTGGTTCTTCAAAGGGTAGGATTGATATCCAATACAATCCTAGGTTCAAGAAGAGGTTCTCTAATTAAGTTCCTTCCCAGTTCCCTAGAGCTCGTGATGAGAGGGAGTCTAACCCTAAGCCTCAAAAGGGAAGGAGAACTTTCACCAACTAAGAAGCTAACTTGTGGAAGGTGTGGGAAGAAGCACTATGGTGATTGCCTTAAAGCGACGGACAATTGTTTTGGTTGTGGCAAGAGTGGCACAAGGTTAGGGATTGCTTTAATGTGAAGGGTCAACACAAGGGTAGTGGTCAAACTCAAGCAAGTGGTTCTAATGATGCTATGAAGAAGAACAACTTTTATGCTCTTCGCTTTAAAGGTGAGCAAGAGACTTCTACTGATATGGTGACAGCTATGTTGAATGTATTTTCTATTAATTTATATGTTTTACTTGATCCGGTGCTACCTTTTCATTTGTTAATCCTCTAGTAGCTAAAACGTTTGACATTTTGCCCAAAATCTTGAATGAACCTTTTATGGTGTGTCCCCCTGTGGGTGAGTCGGTGGTTGCGAAAAGGGTATATTGAAATTGTCTTATAATGTTGCCCAATAGAGTTACTCATGTTTAACTAGTAGAACTTGATATGTATGATTTTGATGTCATTTCTGGTATGGATTGGTTGCATGCTTTCTTTGCCTCTATAGATTGTAGAACGAGGGTGGTAAAGATTAACTTTCCAAATGAGCCCGTTTTAGAGTGGAAGGGGGGAAATTCTATTCTTAGAGGTCAAATCATCTCTTTTTTAAAAGCATGAAAAATGATCACTAAAGGGTGTTTATACCATATAGTAAAATTCAAATATTTAGACTTCTAAATTCATCCTATTGAGTCAGTCCCCATAGTGAGGGAATTTCGGAGGTATTTCCTAATGATCTTCCCGGTATTCCTCCCAAACGGGAAATTGATTTTGGTAACAATTTGCTACCAGATACGAATCCCATTTCAAATCCTTCTTATCGGATGACTCCGGCCGAATTGAAAGAGTTGAAGGCTAACCTCAAAGATCTACTAGACAAGGGCTTCATTCGACCTAGTATTTCTCCATAGAGTGCCCTAGTATTGTTTATGAAGAAGAAGAGTGGATCTCTTAGAATGTGCATCGATTATCGCCAACTCAATAAAGTCACTATTAAGAACAAGTATCCTCTCCCTAGGATTGATGACTTTTTTGATCAACTTCATGGGGCAAGTTACTTTTCTAAGATTGACTTGATATCGGTATATCACCAACTTAGGGTGAGAGGTGAGGATATTCCAAAGACGGAATTTTGGACTAGATATGGTCACTATTTGTTCTTAGTAATGTCCTTTGGTCTCATTAATGCTCCGGTGGCGTTTATGGACCTAATGAATAGGGTGTTACGAAGTTACCTAGATTCATTTTTAATTGTCTTCATTGATGACATCTTGGTATATCCGAAGAATGAGGGTGAACACATGAATATTTTGAGAGTGGTGTTGCAAGTACTTAAAGAACATCAATTGTTTTTCAAGTATAGCAAATATGAGTTTTGGTTGAGGTCGGTAGCATTTCTTGGTCATATCATCTGTAGTGAAGGTGTACAGGTCGATCAAAGGAACATCGAATCGGTGAAAAATTGGCCTAGGCCTTTGGCTCCTACATATATTAGGAGTTTCTTAGGCCTAGCCGGTTATTATAGAAGGTCTGTCGACGGATTTGCATCTCTTCCTTCTCCCTTGACAATCTTAACTCAAAAGAATTTGAATTTTGAGTGTTCTGAGGCATGTTAAAAGAGGTTCCAAATGTTGAAGGATAGACTTACTTCCTCTCCGGTATTGACTTTACCGGATGGTACTAAGGACTTTGTGGTATATAGTGTTGCATCCCTTGTCGGGTTGGGTTTGGGTGCTTATGCAACATGAAATTTTTTTATCCTATGCTTTTAGGAAACTCAAAATTCATGAGAAAAATTATCTGACTCATGACTTTGAGTTAGTGATCATGATATTTGCATTGAAAATGTGGAGGCATTATCATGAGAAAGTTCATGTTCATGTGTATACGAATCATAAAAGCCTTCAATATGTATTCACTCAAAAAGAATTGAATCTCCGGCATTAGACATGGTTAGAGTTGTTGAAAGACTATGACATGAGTGTTCTCTATAACTCGTCAAGTCTAATATTGTAGCGGATGCTCTAAGTCGATTGTCGATGGGAAGTGTGTCGCACATAGAAGAATCCATGATAAACCTAGTGAAAGTTGTTTATAGGTTGGCTCGTTTAAGGGTTAAATTTGAAAGTTCTCCAAATGGTAGTATGGTGGTACATCATAACTCCGAGTCGTCTTTGGTGGTTGAGGTGAAGTCTAAGAAACACCTTGATCCATTGTTGATGGTGTTGTAATAATCGATTCTTGGTAAGATGAATGAGTCATTTTCCCAAGGGAGGGATGGTGTTCTTAGGTATAAAGGAAGATTTTGTGTGCCTAATGTGGATGATTTGAGGAGTAGGATCCTTGAGAAAGCTCAGGGATATCGTTACTCTATTCATCCGGGTTCTACAAAGATGTACCATGACCTTATGGAAGTGTTTTGGTGGGATGGCCTAAAAAGGTATATTGAGGAGTTTGTTGCTAAGTGTCCCAATTGTCAACAAGTGAAGACCGAGCACCAAATTCAAGTGGTCTACTACAAGAAATCCAAATTCGTTCTTGGAAGTGGGAAGATGTTAACATGGATTTCGTAGTATGTTTGCCTCGAACTAGAAATCAATATGAATCCATATGGGTGGTACTGGATAGAATGACCAAATCCGCTTATTTTATTCCAGTTAAGTCTACTTATTCTGCGGAAGATTATTCAAGAATCTATATTGACAAAGTAGTGAGTCTCCGTGGGGTTCTTTTCTCCATCATATCGGATAGAGGTGCTCAATTAACATGTAGATTTAGGAGAACTTTTCAACAGGGATTGGGTACTCAAGTGAAGTTAAGCAACGCTTTTCATCCCCAAACGGATGGTCAAGCGAAGCGACCTATTCAAACTATTGAAGATATGCTTTGAGCTTTCATCATTGACATTAAGGGAGATTGGGATGATCATTTGACTTTTGTGGACTACTCGTATCATAATATTTTTCATTCATCCATCTCTATGGCTCCTTTTGAAGCTTTGTATGGTAGGAGTTGTAGGTCTCATATTTGATTATTTGAAGTTGGTGAGTCTTCGCTTCTTGGTCCTTATTTTATTTATAAGACTTTGGAGAAATTTCATATCATAAGGAACCGGCTGCAAACAGCCTATAGTCGGCAAAAGTCTTATGCCGACCATAGGAGAAGATATTTAGAGTTTGAAGAAGGTGATAAGGTGTATTTTAAAATTTTGCCTATGAAAGGGGTGATTAGATTTGGCAAGAAAGGGAAGTTGGGTCCTCGTTATGTGGGTCCCTATGAGATCTTGCAAAGGTTTGGTGAGGTTTCTTATGAGTTAAAATTCCATAGTAAACTACCTTCGGTTCATCCGATTTTTCATGTTTCTATGCTTAAGAAGTTTTTCAATGATCCCGAGTCAATTCTTCCTATTGAGGGTCTTGGTGTGAAGGATAACATCTCCTATGAGTAGGTTCCGGTTGAAATCCTTGATCATCAATTGAAGAGGTTGATGAACAAAGAGGTGGCCTCCGTAAAAGTGTTATGGAGAAACCACCTAGTTGAGGGAGCAACATAGGAGGCCGAGGCCGACATAAAGTCTCGTTATCCTCATCTCTTTCCTAATGAAAGTTAGTTGTTTTTACATATAATAAAAATAATGACTAAAATTTGGAGTTGCTGTGATTTTTGGTGAAGTTTTGCAAAAATGTACATTTTTGGTGTCATTACAGTGAAGTTATAGTGAAATGTGCTTTTGACTTGAAAAAATGCAATTTCTTCTTGTTTTGAGTTATGTTTAAGCATGTTGGTAAGTTGAGTTTTTGGATAATTGACTCATATATGGTATGTTGAGCTCATGTTGTTGTGAGAAGGAAATTCCTCATAAAGTGATTTTGAGCCTTATGTGTGGTAATTGAAGTTTTGAATTGGTATGTGTAAATGTCATGGTTGATGTTGTAACTCATGTTTTTATGTATTGTGGATTGGTTGGGCTGCTATTCTTGAGTCTATTCCTTCCTTTTAAAGGATTTTAGTGTCAATCGGGGATAAATGTTCCTAATGGGGGAAAATGTAATACACTGAAAGTCTAAGACATGTTCTAGAGACTAACATAGGTGTCAAAAGGTTTCGACACTTTTTAAGGTCAATTTTAATGTATATAAGTCTTTAGGAATTCTAGAAGTCAAAACATCAAGGAACGTCCATGACGTCCGAAAACTAGTTCAATGAGGTGCTAGTGTGTCTTAGCCTATTGACTAAGTTTTAGGAGTCAGATAATGAGGAAATTTGGAGGAAGGGTGTCTAAAACGTATTAGAGTTGATTCATAATCAAAACGTCCGGGCACGACTCCCGAAGGACCAATCAAGGGCCCTTGAGGATGTCACGACCCAAGACCACAACCTAGAAGTTAGGGTATTCATAGGTCGTAACACGGCGTACTTGACCTCTCGGAGGTCTTGTACAAGCCCTTTCGTATCGTTCATCACATATACATCAATGAAAACTAGTGCATAATTAAACTTTTCACAACATGCGAATGGTCTCGCAAAAACTTTTGCATATAAAAATCATAGGAAATACTAAGTCTCATATCATGAAATCATAGACACAAGAGTACTTGGGACACGGCCCATACAATAGAATTATAGTACTACTAAGTCTATTACAATTCTTCAATAAGAGAAATAAAATACATCTATGCCCTCGAGTCAAATCAGCACATACTTCAACTTGATTGAACGATCCTATAATATATGCTTAGCTCCCAAAAGCACCTTCTCCTATGAATCACTTTAGAGATAGATAAAATATGGAATTAATACAAACACATGTACTAAGTATGGCATAATGCATAAAAATCATAAAAACGGACATTTAATGGAAATATGCTCTTTTTAATTTAAATATCATAATATAAACATAAGAACAACATTTAACACCTTAGAAACACATAAGAAATCACTTTAGAAATTTATCACATTTTTAAGGAATACTTTACAATGAATTAGTTCACTGAAGTCCTTTAACTTCACATTGAGTCACTTTCTAGCATGTAATTCCCCCACTAAAATCTATCTAAAGATTCTCTTCAGTAAGACAAAGAGAGACCGCCCATACACCCCCTCTAGGCACACCTAAATGATCCTTAAGACCACCCATAATAAGATACACACCTACAAAGCACCCAACACAGAAAGATGAGATTCTCCTACCAAAGGTGATTCTAAGGTTCCCTTCAGTGAGTTTTGAGGTGACCACCCATACAATCCCTTCACACACACTTAAGGGATCCTTTATATTACCTAGGATAATATCATCCTCAATTAATACAACAACATACATGTATTATGACATTTTCCTTTCCAAAGGTTATCAAAAGACATACTCAAGAAAATCAAAAAGAGAATGTCCATACTTGACCACTTCAAGATTACCTAAGTAATCCTTAAGACTACCTAAGTTAAGATAATGTTCACTTAATCAAGCAACTTCCCTAACTAGAGTCATTCTCAAGATTTCCCTATGTAAGACATGAAGAGATCATCATTTATTCCCCCTTCACACTTTGACTAGGAAATCCTTAGAGTTACTCTAGGTAAGTACTTATTCATTTACCATGCTTCGTAACTTAAGTCATTACATTCATTAGTTCATTTAAACGACATTTATCACATAAGGAAATTCAAGTAATGGTCTTGGAGAAGACCAAGGGACTCTCACTAACATCTTCAAAGCCTATTGTGCAATGTCTAGATAGCATCACATACCACCACCTAAAATTCGTAGAACATCTCCAATACTAGTAAGTATCCCATATGATGAGAATTTGCAATAATCCACATAGAACATGGTAGCAAAGCATGGAATCCAGAGTGGTAACCTACTCCGATGGAGGGTGTTCTACTTGCCAATGGTAGAACTTGGACACATCCCATGTAGGCACATGGTTAAGGAATATGAAGGGCTTACTTTGCACTCTAGACTCATCCTTTAACAAGAGATACTTCCCTTACCATACTCACTCGGTGCTAGCCTTTATTCTCATAGAGTAATTTACATTAAGGATCACATGAAGAGGTTCCATATCTAGTTCATGACCTAATCACATTCACCCTACCTAAGAGGTCCCCTAGGGCTGACTTATAATTGCGACGTGGATAGCTTAATGACTTTTCTAAGTATATGATGTCGTTCCACCTAACCAACCTTAAGTCATTCATTCATTACAAGAAGGATACCATTACTGTTTTCGAATTCAACGTTCCTAACCTTACCACTAGGTTTAAGGTTTTACATGAAAGAACTTTTTAGAATCATTCAAGATCTCATGTCATTCTTACATACAATAATAAGAGGCTTTAGCATCCTAACTCTAGACATCTCATATTCACATTCATACATATAGCCAAGTTGTAACACCCCAAAACATACTAAGGTGAACTCATGCTTCGTGATGGTTTATTGAGTTAATTTTAAGTCAAAATGAGTTATATTAGAGTTCTTCGGCAGTGTGTAAAGTTTGGTTAAGTTTGGAGATCAAACGTCCAAGAACGTCCATGAGGTTCGGAAGATATGCCTTAGATAGTGCTTGCATGTTCTCATGTGTTTGAGTGAGTTTTACGTGTTCGTTTTGTTTAAAATTGAAGTGGAATGTTCCTAAGACCTATAATAATATGTTTAGGGTTTAACGTCCGGGTACTACCCCACCTAGGACCCACAAGGGGCCCTAGAGAAGGGCCAAGGAGAAGGACCCAAACTGCCTTGGCAGTGTCCACCGACGAGGGCAAACGACGGCCAGTGGCCCAACCAACGGCCCGTCGATTGGACCTTAAAGGTGAGATAGAAAAGATCCAAATGGATCTAGGTATCCACCCACGAAAACCCACCAACATACCTTTGATGTCCAGACAGTCCATTGGTTGCAATCCGTTGATTGAAGCCTGCCAAAAGCTGTAATTTTCTGCCAAGTCTTGAGTGTTTGGTTAATTCACCACAAGTTTTTTATTAACCTAGGAAGTCATTTTTAGGGTTTATTAGGTATATTGAGATGTTCCAAACCCTATGACCTAATTTTAGACTTCATTTCTTAAAACTCAAAACTCCTCCCTCTAAAAAGACTCTCTTAAGTCTCCATGGAATCTAAAAGTCAAGGAGGAGGGTTGTTGGTGGACGTTTCTTCATAAAAAATAATTTGGATTTCTTCTATGTGAGGTATGGTAGTCATCCTTGAACTCCCTTGCATTCAAGGAACCCTTTCTAATTGATTTCCAAAAGAGTTTTTCCACCCTAGTTTCTTCTATCTTCAACTCTAAATATGGCTCTTGCATTAAAATATTTCTAATTATTCATATGATGTTTCTAATGTTAGTTGGTGATTTTAATGCTAAAACTTCAATTAAATTATGTTAAAGCTTTTCATCATATTTTGTCTTAACAAATGGGTTAAATGAGCATGAATTGGTTTATGGTTGATATTGTTGTTTAGCTACTACCCTAAGGGATATATTATGATAAAATATTAAGCAAAATGTTATAGGTGATGGAATCTTGGATAAAAGGGTAAGTGGGGTATATTGTTTAGCTTTAATTTTGACAAGATCTTCAGTGGTATGGTCCACCTTCTTGGTGGCGGTGTTTACTTGAACTGTATGAATGTGAACTTACTTTTTTATTGTGAAAGATGTGATAGAAGGATTACTATGTGAATTAAGATGAGTTTGATGTTAGTCTTTTTAATGTGACTTATGGAACTTATTATGAGAAAGATGCTAGAGTTTATGTCTAAATGACTTAAATGAATGTGAAGCTACTTGTGTATTGTGAATGAGGCCATGAAGGCTTGTCATGTGAAGTAAGATAGAAATGAAGTAATTCTTTTTAAATGTTCTTTATGAAGCTTATTATGTGAAGTAGGCTAGAGAGTATGCCTAAATGAGTTGCATGATTATAAGAAGTATTTTAAAGTGTGTGATGTGATGAAAGAAGGTCTAAGAATGTATAGAATGAAATGTAAATGACATTATGCTTATGTGCAATGTGTGTTCACATGTACACACACCCACACTTGAATGAATGAATGAATGAAGCTAAGTTAAGTCAAAAGGGGAATTTTTGTATGAAAACTATTCGCGAGTTGAGATGAAGTGTTTAGTAGCAACCTCATTATTCCCAAGAGCATTCTAATGTTGGTTAGAGGATGGATACCCTTCGTGAGTTGAGATGTGGTGTCCAGAAGTTATACTTGAACTTTAGTAATGTATTGTTCAGAATACGTGGGGAGTCATGCCTAGCACTGAGAGGATATGAAGAAGGGGTGGCTACACGTCGTGAGTTGAGAAGTTCTATTCAAATATACCTCTTGATATGAGTACTCCTCGTTACTAGATAATGAGTTATTTAGTAGCAATCTCCTTATCCCTTAACTATGCGCCAGCATAGCTTTAGCTATTTGGAAAGCCATGTAAAAGCTAAAAGTAAGACCTAACTCTAGGCAAAAGGGACCATTATCCGGTAAGGGAAGTATCGGGATTCCATGTTTAGATCTCATGGTCTATGTCTGCTAAGCTAACCCCCACAAAATTAATGAATGTGCTAAGTCTTGTAAAAGATTTTACTACTTAGGGTAGGTAGTGGAATGGGAAGCTACTTATCCATTGCAGTAGGTAGGCGTTCCGAAAGGGAGTCTTGGTAAGTGTTATATGAATTTAATGAACTAGGTCTCCTAAAAGAAGGCACTACTTAGGGTAGGTGTTTGTATGGTAACACTATCTATCCATTTCACTAGGTAGGACCTTACGAAAGGGGAGTCTTGGTGACAAGCCTTCTAAAAGAGTGCACTACTTACGGTAGGTGGTGGTATGGGACGTCATCTACTCATTGCACTAAGTAGGCATTCCGAAAGTGAAGTCTTGGTGTGTTGTTGAGTGTTCTTGTAATGTCTTGTGATTGTGTGGTGACTTGTTCTCCCGAGTGGAGTAAGCCTATGGTGGGTAGTCTTAAATATATCCTTGGTGTGCATTGAAGGAGGTGTTTAGACGTTTTGTTCATGTCTTACCTTGGAGAGTCTTAGGATAACCTCTCTTAGGGAAACTGTCACGACTCGGATTCTGGAATCCGGATCACAACTGGCGTCGTTCACCTCTCAGAGGTCGCAGACAAGCATCATCTTGCATTCATCACATTCATCTAGTTAAATTTGCGGAAAATTTAAAACTTTTTATATGTATGAAGTATACACAGACTTCATATAATTATTAACTAGATACATCATATACTAAGCTCAACATAAGAAAACAACGATCTAACATAAAGAATCAATTCGAGCTGAAGATGAATATATCATAAATAGTTTGCCAAAGACGGCGTTATTACAAAGCTTCAAAATAAAGGTACGAAAGAAACGGTAGGGACAACATCAACTAGCTGTGTCTAAAACTAAGGCTAGACTAAATCTGTAGCATCCTCGAAATCATGAGGACCTACCAATTGGTTTGGAGAAACGCTGAAGTCCAACCCGCTGCAAGTGTCGTCAACCTGTCCTCAGACCTGCACCTATAAAAATAGTAAATAGTAGGGGGTTAGTACACCACTTGTACAAAGAGGGTGATTTTCGAAAGTTACTTTATCATGCTTAAACTTTTCTCTTTTGTGAATATATGATTCACACATATTTGGATGATGCATATCATTCAAGCTTATCTGAAGCTTCATATTTAAGATTGAGGAATTTCCTTATCAATCACACTTAACTTAATGCACATCACAAATCATGCAACACAGAAAACATGCCTATGCTACACAAAAACAGCAACATAAAATTCAACATAACTTCGTTTTAACTCACATAGTGCTATTATAAGACATACAATTAGTGACTTATAACACCAAATCAACTAAAGCACTTAAACTTAGAGTTTCTTAAACATAAACCAGACCTAGGAATAGTATATCTAACCTCAAGAACTGAACAAGTGAGGGTAACGAGATCTCATATTTACTACGGACATAGAGTCTATGGGAGGGACTTCTTTTTCTAAGTCTTTGACTCTAACTAAGTGGTATAAATACCATTAGCTATCAACTTATTGTCTTTTAAATGTGAAACGATTTTGCCTATTGGATTTGAACCAGGCCATTCCCATTCCAGCTCTAACTCATTTGGAAACTGAAGCCTCACTATCATGTTTCGACAATCTATCGTAGCATAACACTTAAGGAGCCAATCCATACCTGATCCACATCCTTGAGCTTATATGCAGCCAACTTAGCCTCCTCCTTTTCATTAACACCCGTGGCATGCATTTAGAATCTACCATGTACTCACCTTCATGCGAACGACCACACTTACTACACATCTTTTGATAACGCTGGACATGTCCATCATTCCCCTTCTTGGGAAGTCCAGATCTTGAGTCTGGCGCCTTAGACCACTTGGTCATCCTAATCCTTGGGTGTATTCTTATACGCGTTCACACAAGAAGGAAGTTAGATACTTATAATGACACAAAGTGTCAAATCTCTAGATAGCACGATAATGAGTAGAAGAAGGGAAGATTTCCTATCATCGCGTAGTCTCTAAGTCATGATTGTGGCGCGCTTCACAACCATAAGCTAGAAACTATGTAACGTGGTTGTGTTGAGCTTTAGATCCTAGGTAATTTAACCTCATGCTCTGATACCAAGTTTGTCACGACTCGGATTCTGGAATCCGGATTGCAACCGGCGTCGTTCACCTATCAGAGGTCGCAGACAAGCCTCATCTTGCATTCATCACATTCATCTAGTTAAATTTGCGGAAAATTTAAAACTTTTTATATGTATGAAGTATACATAGACTTCATATAATTATTAACTAGATACATCATATACTAAGCTCAACATAAGAAAACAACGATCTAACATAAAGAATCAATTCGAAACTGAAGATGAATATATCATAAATAGTTTGCCAAAGATGGCCTTATTACAAAGCTTCAAAATGAAGGTACGAAAGAAACGCTAGGGACAACATCAACTAGCTATGTCTAAAACTAAGGCTAGACTAAATCTGTAGCATCCTCGAAATCATGAGGACCTACCAATTGGTTTGGAGAAACGCTGAAGTCCAAACCGCTGCAAGTGTCGTCAATCTGTCCTAAGACCTGCACCTATAAAAATAGTAAATAGTAGGGGGTTAGTACACCACTTGTACTAAGTATGGGTGTATCACACATACACATAAAGCTATGCATGATCAAGGAAAGCTCTTCCTAAGCAACATGCCATTTCTGGAAAGTCTAGTCATTAGACTTTCCTAATTCGTTAGTTGTGAATTGTGGTATGAATATAATGTATTTTAATGCATTCAAAGCACACAATGCATTTTCTATATGATTACAAGACATTAGTATCATCAACATAATTTTAGAACAACTCGAGCGAAGATTTGAAATTTTGATCCTCTTAGGCCGAGAGCTCCTCTTTGTACACTTAGATTATTTTTCAGTCTTTTTCTTCTTCTTTTTATGTAGTTCTATAACTCCTTTAGTCCTATGTTTTACTTACAAGTGCAATGATTCATTGTAGTCCCATAACCACAATGAATCAAGTAAGTAATTCAAGAGATTAATAAATTTGACTTAACTACAATTTGGGGCATGAATATATTTATAAGTCAATACTTATTGACTATACTCATTCTTTAGTTGATTGCATAATTTGCATAGTTCTTGGGGCATATCATTAAAACTTATATTCTTGCTTACTTTGGGCATGAATTCTTTATAAGCCAATTTTTATTGGCTAAATACATTAGTTGATCAATTTGGATAAGTATATTTGAATTCATTATTGGCTATGATCATTTTCATAATAAAAGAAGTCATTATAAGCCAATTTTATTTGGCTAACATCTTTTGTCAATTATATAAAGTCATCATAAGCCAATTTATTTGGCTTTATCATTTTTATAACATGAGGATTCATTATTGGCTATGCCCTTTACTTATTGTAAACTTTATTGGACACGATTTGACTATCCTTACAACAAGTTATTCATTACATCAAATATTCATTACATTTCATAAGCCATTCTCTATTGATTATGCCATTGATTTCATTACTTCCATGTTTTATAATTATACATTTCATATACACGAGACCTTGGAATCGTTGATATAGCATTAAGACATCTCAAGTGAGGGTCCAACATATGGGACCTCAACCCGAGGGACTTCTTTAGCAAACACAGAGTCTACTTGATTCGTTCATTCGTACTTCACATTATTCATTTCATTCATTCGTATGCTGATGTAAACGCCAGCCATACCTAGGATGAAGTTTAAGACTCTCATCGGGATCATGAAGTGCAATGACCAAGAATGACCTAATGCCATTACTTGAATCTGATTTCACCTCCTGATTGTCTTGCACAAACACATTTGGTATCGTTCATTTCTTTATCTTTCATACTTTGAGGAACTTCAACTTTAACCGACATAGATCATGTGAGCTCATGAAATCCGGTGTCTTCCCCACACCGAAAAGAGGTGGAGTCACTCGCCAAGGTGAAACCAAAACATGCTAGCGTATATAGGGAATTGAACCCTGCTAGGTCCCTATATTGGCAGTATAGGTTCAAAGACTAGGAGATATAAGGAGACCCGTACCCAGCATGCCGGACAGTCTCATCTCATGAGAGTTACGTGAACCTCCGCCCTTCCCGAAGGAAGGCATCACCGCTCATAGCTAGCCAATCGGTGCTAGTATAAAGTTCCATTACATTCAACTCATACATCATGGAAGTTGGCTTCTAGCATGAGAACATCATAGCTCATTAGATGATTTCTCATCTCATCATTAGTATTAAGTGTGAACTGTCCTTACACTTACATATAGAGTATGATTGAGACTTATTTACTCTTTTGATGACTTGTCATCCTTACTTTACATTGATGAAATGTGAATTGTCCTTACATATCATCCTTACTTTACATTGATGAATGTGAATTGTCCTTACATATCATCCTTACTTTACATTGATGAATGTGAATTGTCCTTACATATCATCCTTACTTTACATTGATGAATGTGAATTGTCCTTACATATCATCCTTAGGTGTTAATGAGACTAGTCTCACACATTCTAACACCTTCATTCGTGAGTATTCTTTTAACAAATTAGCTTTGGTGTAAGTAAGACTTGTCTCACTTCCTTTAACACCCCATTCCGGTCACTTACTTAATTTAGACCCCTTTAATTATGTTATAACTCACGTTACATACTTACTTTAGTGTAGTAGCTTCATATCACCGTTTATGGACGATGAGCACTTCATTCAATGAGTTTCATGTGTTCATAGTTCATTCCTGTAGAGCATGTTGGGAGTTGTCCCAATGAATGGAATGCCCTTGGTTATGGATTCATTGAATTAGCTTAGAAGTACTTGAGTTGTCATTTCATTATTTTGGCTACACAAGATTGGCATATGATTAGTATTGGCCTAGAAAATTTGAAAATAACTTCATAGTCAATTTATTGGTACAAGCCAAACATTCTTTCAAATATAATTTCATGGAATCATTAGCCAATTCTATTACATATTTTTGGAGATAATATTGTAGGCCAATTTATTGGCATAAGTCAAACTTTCATTCAAATATAATTTCATGGAATCATTAGCCAATTCTATTACATATTTTTGGAGATAATATTGTAGGCCAATTTATTGGCATAAGCCAAACTTTCACTACACTTGAACTTTTAACCTTTGATTAACTTACAAGAACAATTCAATGTTTTACGTTCACAATTCGTGTGGATAGGGTATGTTAGACTAACCAATTCAATCTTTTTGGCATAAGCCAATTTTTATGTATGTTCATATTTAAATTGTCATATGTATGAACCATTAACCAATCTTTTAATCATTTACATAAGTTCCTAGCCATTAGCATATATTCATTTTGACCAAATAGAGTTAGCCAACTTTATTGGAATCAGATAGCCAATTTATTCAAGATATGATTTCATAGATGTCTTTGAGCCAATTCTTAGTTTATGGCCTTTAGTGTCACGTTTTAAGAACATATTGGACAGCATCATATTAACATTTGATGGCTTTAGCATCTTCATAACATCATAACAACAGCAAGTCAACATTCATCCAAAGGCACATAATTCACTTAACACATTACGGACTTATCTTAGTATATTATCGATCCTTAATTATCATGATAAGATTAACTTTACGCAATTACAAGTTAATAAGTCTATTCAATACTCATCATTCAAGAACAATACATGTTAAGAACAGCCAGCACCACATACCAACAACATGATCTCTAACCTATTCAACATTGAAATCGAAAAGGATACTAGGGAAGGGAAGTTCGACGAGAACGACGGGAACAACCCTAGTTTTCAAGATCTTGTGAATCATTCGAAGGAAAATACTCTTGGAGAAAGAATTCCAGGAGAAACCCATACCTTATGTAGAACTTAATCTACGAAGACCACCTTGAATGAAACCTTGAAGAACATTGAAATCGCCCTAGAGAAATCGATAAATTTTCTGTTTTTTCTTCGTTTGTTGCTTGCTGTTTTTGTGTCGCCTTTTCTATGAGTTTGAACGTGATTTTTATGTTTAAGAACTGATCTTGAATTATAAAACTTAGGTTTAATAAGTTAATTTTAAACTAATTAACCAATTACCAAAAGCCCCTCCTAAGTTGACTAAACATAGGAGAACATAACACCTAGTCAAATCTGGAAATTGTATTGACTATGGTTTTGGTCAACATTTTCTTTATATTAATTAATTAAATCCTTAATTTAATTAATTTAGGGACCTAGGGTAAGTACTAAAGTACCCCTAAGTCATTGGAACCAAAATTAACCCTTTTGGACCATCCTAGTTAAGTACTAGGATGTTTCTTGAGTTGTACTAGGTTAGTGTAAGAATTTCGTTTTGATCATTTAACTAATTAATTAAATTGTTAATTTAATTAATTAGGTGACCTAAGGTAATTACTAAAGTACCCTTAAGTCGTTAGGACCATAACCAATCCTTTGAACCATCCTAGGTTAGGTACTAGGTTGTCTTTTCTTGTTTTAACCAAATCTGGAAATTGCTTTGTGATTTCGGTTTTGCCCCTTTAAATTATTAATTAAGTTGATAAATTAATTAAAGTAGCCTAGGGTAATTAATAAAGTACCCTTAAGTCGTTAGGATCTTAACTAACTCTTTGGACCATCCTAGGTACTAGGTTGTCCCTTTCTTGTCTTAACCGAAATACTGAAAATTTCCTTTTTAGTTTCGGTTTTAGCCCTTTTAAATTAATTAATTAATTTCAAATTAATTAATTAGGTAACCTAGGGTAATTACTAAAGTACCCCTAAGTTGTTAGGACCATAACTAACCTTTTGGACCATCCTAGGTTAGGTACTAGGTTGTCTCTTTAACTAGTACTAGGTTAGTGTCAACCCATTTTGGTCCTAGGTTGTCGGGTGCACTAATTAGTTTATTTCGTTTGGTCCTAGGTTAGTTAGCTATTTAGGGCAGTAGGTTAGAGTCTAGAATTAGTTAGGAAGTTAGTCCCACATGGAGGGGTCCCTTGTGCACGTTTTCCCCCTAACTACCCTAACCGAATTCGGTTAGGGTGGTCCCCTCCTTGGCCACTTCTTCACATGTCTTGCACATGGGTTGGTTTGTACTTTCTAACTAACTATTATTTATGGTTCATTTGGTAATGTTTACTTATTGTCCAAAGGACCCTCACCATGTCCTTGGGCACTGCTTAATTTACATGATCATTTTAAATTGTCATATGCTATGGTGCTAGGCTTGACACTTGGATGCCTAGTACTTCATATGTTTTGTTGAGATGTCATTTAATTTAGCTTAGGGTCTTCATTCCAGGTACATTTATTGAACATCAATCTTGGATTGGGGTATGACAACCCAAAAAGTATATTTCTCATTCGTATATAGAAAATTGTCTAATATCCCTTAGCCAATTTTTCTATACTATGCCCAATATTTCTCAATATTGGGCATTGGCGTGCCTATGTACCCCTAATAGGCTATCCTAAGGGCATACTGGGCTCTTCATTAGACATATGTCTTTCCGAAATGTTACATTATCCCCCCCTTAGGAACATTCGTCCCCGAATGACACTTACACATCATTTAAACAAAGAGGGTGATTTTCGAAAGTTACTTTATCATGCTTAAACTTTCTCTTTTGTGAATATATGATCACACATATTTGGATGATGCATATCATTCAATCTTATCTGAAGCTTCATATTTAAGATTGAGGAATTTCCTTCTCAATCACACTTAACTTAATGCACATCACAATCATGCAACACAGAAAACATGCCTATGCTACACAAAAACAGCAACATAAAATTCAACATAACTTCGTTTTAACTCACATAGTGCTATTATAGACATACGATTAGTGACTTATAACACCAAATCAACTAAAGCACTTAAACTTAGAGTTTCTTAAACATAAACCAGACCTAGGAAGAGTATATCTAACCTCAAGAACTGAACAAGTGAGGGTAACGAGATCTCATATTTACTACGGACATAGAGTCTATGGAAGGACTTCTTTTCTAAGTCTTTGACTCTAACTAAGTGGTATAAATACCCTTAGCTATCAACTTATTGCTTTTAAATGTGAAACGATTTGGCCTACTTGGATTTGAACCACGCCCTTCCCATTCCAGCTCTAACTCATTTGGAAACTGAAGCCTCACTATCATGTTTCGACAATCTATCGTAGCATAACACTTATGGAGCCAATCCATACCTGAGCCACATCCTTGAGCTTATATGCAGCCAACTTAGCCTCCCTCTTTCATTAACACCGTGGCATGCATTTAGAATCTACCATGTACTCACCTTCATGCGAACGACCACACTTACTACACATCTTTCGATCACGCTGGACATGTCCATCATTGCCCCTTCTTGGGAAGGCCAGATCTTGAGTCTGGCGCCTTAGACCACTTGGCCATCCTAATCCTTGTGTGTATTCTTCTACGCGTTCACACAAGAAGGAAGTTAGATACTTATAATGACACAAAGTGTCAAATCTCTAGATAGCACGATAATGAGTAGAAGAAGGGAAGATTTCCTATCATCGCGTAGTCTCTAAGTCATGATTGTGGCGCGCTTCACAATCATAAGCTAGAAACTACGTAACGTGGTTGTGTTGAGCTTTAGATCCTAGGTAATTTAACCTCATGCTCTGATACCAAGTTTGTCACGACTCGGATTCTGGAATCCGGATCGCAACCGGCGTCGTTGACCTCTCAGAGTCGCAGACAAGCCTCATCTTGCATTCATCACATTCATCTAGTAAATTTGCGGAAAATTTAAAACTTTTTATATGTATGAAGTATACATAGACTTCATATAATTATTAACTAGATACATCATATACTAAGCTCAACATAAGAAAACCAATCTAACATAAAGAATCAATTCGAAACTGAAGATGAATATATCATAAATAGTTTGCCAAACACGGCCTTATTACAAAGCTTCAAAATGAAGGTACGAAAAGAACGCTAGGACAACATCACTAGCTATGTCTAAAACTAAGGCTAGACTAAATCTGTAGCATCCTCGAAATCATGAGGACCTACAATTGGTTTGGAGAAACGCTGAAGTCCAAACCGCTGCAAGTGTCGTAAATCTGTCCTCAGACCTGCACCTATAAAAATAGTAAATAGTAGGGGGTTAGTACACCACTTGTACTAAGTATGGGTGTATTCACACATACACATAAAGCTATGCATGATCAAGGAAAGCTCTTCCTAAGCAACATGCCATTTCTGGAAAGTCTAGTCATTAGACTTTCCTAATTCGTTAGTTGTGAATTGTGGTATGAATATAATGTATTTTAATGCATTCAAAGCACACAATCATTTTTATATGATTACAAGACATTAGTATCATCAACATAATTTTAGAACAACTCGAGCGAAATTTGAATTTGATCCTCTTAGGCCGAGAGCTCCTCTTTGTACACTTAGATTATTTTTCAGTCTTTTTCTTCTTCTTGTTGTGTAGTTCTATAACTCCTTTAGTCCTATGTTTTACTTACAAGTGCAATGATTCATTGTAGTCCCATACCCACAATGAATCAAGTAAGTAATTCAAAGATTAGAAATTTGACTTAACTACAATTGGGGCATGAATATTTATACAATACTTATTGACTATCATTCTTTAGTTGATTGCATAATTGCATAGTTCTTGGGGCATATCATTAAAACTTATATTCTTGCTTACTTTGGCATGAATTCTTTATAAGCCAATTTTTATTGGCTAAATACATTAGTTGATCAATTTGATAAGTATATTTGAATTCATTATTGGCTATGACATTTTCATAATAAAAAAGTCATTATAAGCCAATTTTATTGGCTAAATCTTTTGTCAATTATATAAAGTCATCATAAGCCAATTTATTTGGCTTATCATTTTCATAACATGAGGATTCATTATTGCTATGCCCTTTACTTATTGTAAACTTTATTGGACACGATTTGACTATCCTTACAACAAGTTATTCATTACATCAAGTATTCATTACATTTCATAAGCCATCTCTATTGATTATGCATTGATCATTACTTCCATGTTTTATAATTATACTTTCATATACACGAGACCTTGGAATCGTTGATATAGCATTAAGACATCTCAAGTGAGGGCCCAACATATGGGACCTCAACCCGAGGGCCTTCTTTAGCAAACATAGAGTCTACTTGATTCGTTCATTCGTACTTCACATTATTCATTTCATTCATTCGTATGCTGATGTAAACGCCAGTCATACCTAGGATGAAGTTTAAGACTCTCATCGGGATCATGAAGTGCAATGACAAGAATGACCTAATGCCATTACTTGAATCTGATTTCACCTCCTGATGTCTTGCACAAACACCTTTGGTATCGTTCATTTCTTTATCTTTCATAACTTTGAGAACTTCAACTTTAACCGACAGAATCATGTGAGCTCATGAAATCCGGTCTTCCCCACACCGAAAAGAGGTGGAGTCACTGGCCAAGGGTGAACCAAAACATGCTAGCGTATATAGGGAATTGAACCCTGCTAGGTCCCTATATTGGCAGTATAGGTTCAAAGACTAGGAGATATACTCATCAATTTCAAGACAATACATGTTAAAACAGCCGAGCAACCACATAACACACATGATCTCTAACCGCTATTCAACATTGAAATCGAAAAGGATACACTACGGGAAAGGGAAATTCGACGAGAACGACGGGAACAACCCTGTTTTCAAGATCTTGTGAATCATTCGAAGGAAAATACTCTTGGAGAAGAATTCCAGTAGAAACCCATACCTTATGTAAACTTAAATAGAAGACCTTGAATAAACTGAAGACACATTAAAATCGCGCCTAGGAGAATCGATAAATTTTCGTGTTTTTTCTTCGTTTGTCTGCTTGCTGTTTTTGCTGATCGCCTTTTCTATGAGTTTGAACGTGATTTTATGTTTTAAGAACTGATCTTGATTATAAACTTAGGTTTAATAAGTTAATTTAGTAACCTAATAACCAATTACCTAAACTGCCCCTCCTAAGTTGACTAAACATAAGAGAGACATAAACACCTAGTCAAATTCTGGAAATTGTACTTGACTATGGTTTTGGTCAACATTTTCAACTTTATATTAATTAATTAAATCCTTAATTTAATTAATTTAGGGACCGTAGTGTAAGTACTAAAGTACCCTAAGTCATTGGAACCAAAAATTACCCTTTTGGACCATCCGTATGTTAAGTACTAGGATGTTTCTTGAAGTGTATCTAGGTGCAGTGTAAGAATTTCGTTTTGATTATTTAACCTATTAATTAAAATTGTTAATTTAATTAATGAGGTCACCTAGGTAATTACTAAAGTACCCTTAAGTTGTTAGGACCATAACAATCCTTTGACCATCCTAGGTTAGTGTACTAGTTTGTCTTTTTCTTGTTTTAAACCAAAATCTGGAAATGCTTGTGATTTCGGGTTTGCCCCTTTAAATTTATTAATTAAGGTTGAATAAATTAATTAAAGTAGCTTAGGGTAATTAATAAAGTACCCTAAGTCGTTAGGATCTTAACTAACTCTTTGGACCATCCTTAGTAGGTACGCTAGGTTTGTCCCTTTCTTGTCTTAACCGAAATCTGAAAATTTCTTTTTAGTTTCGGTTTTAAGCCTTTTAAATTAATTAATTAATTTGACAAGATTAATTAATTAGGTACCTAGGTAATTACTAAGTAACCTAAGTTGTTAGGACCCATAACTAACCTTTTGGACATCCTAGGTTAGGTACTAGGTTGTCTCTTTAACTAGTACTAGGTTAGTGTCAACGCCATTTGGTCCTAGGTTGTCCGGCTGCATCTAATTAGTTTTATTTCGTTTGGTCCTCGGTTAGTTAGCTATTTAGGGCAGTAGGTTAGTCTAGAATTAGTTAGGAGTTATCCCCAGTAGAGGGGTCCTTGTGCCACGTTTTCCCCCTTAACTACCTAACCGAATTCGGTTAGGGTGGTCCCTCCTTGGCCACTTCTTCACATGTCTTGCACATGGTTGGTGTATGTACTTTTCTAATAACTATTATTTATGGTTCATTTGGTAATGTTTACTTATTGTCCAACAGGACCTCACCATGTCTTGGGCACTGCTTAATTTACATGATCATTTTAAATTGTCATATGCTATGGTTGCTAGGCTTGACACTTGGATGCCTAGTACTTCATATGTTTTGTTAGATGTCCATTAATTTAGCTTAGGGTCTTCATTCCAGGTACATTTTATTGAACATCAATCTTGGATTGGGGTATGACAACCCAAAAAGTATATTTCTTCATTCGTATATAGAAAATTGTCTAATTATCCCTTAGCCAATTTTTCTATTACTATGCCCAATATTTCTCATATTGGGCATTGGCGTGCCTATGTACCCCTAATAGGCTATCCTAAGGGCATACTGGGCTCTTCATGAGACATATGTCTTTCCGAAATGTTACATTTCCCCCCTTAGGAAGCGATTCGTCCCCGAATGACACTTACACATCATTTAAACAAAGAGGGTGATTTCGAAAGTTACTTATCCTGCTTAAAATTCTCTTCTTGTGACTATATGATTCACACATATTGGATGAATGCATCTCATTGCAATTTATCTGAAGCTTCATATTTAAGATTGAGGAATTTCCTTCTCAATCACATTAACTTAATGCACATCACAAGTCATGCAACACAGAAAACTGCCTATGCTAAACAAGAACAGCAACATAAAATTCAACATAACTTCGTTTTAACTCATAGTGCTATTATAAGACTACGATTAGTGACTTATAACACCAAATCAACTAAAGCACTTAAACTTAGAGTTTCTTAAACATAAACCAGACCTAGGAAGAGTATATCTAACCTCAAGAACTGAACAAGTGAGGGTAACGAGATCCTCATATTACTACGGACATAGAGCTCTTGGAAGGACTTGTTTTTTCTAAATCTTTGACTCTAACTAAGTGTATAAATACTAGCTATCAACTTATTATCTTTTAAATGTGAAACGATTTGGCCTATTGGATTGAACCACGCCTTCCCATCCAGCTCTAACTCATTTGGAAACTGAAGCCTCATATCATGTTTCGACAATCTATCCGTAGCATAACACTTATGGAGCAAATCTATACCTGAGCCACATCCTTGAGCTTATATGCAGCCAACTTAGCCTCCTCTTTTCATTACACCGTGGCATGCATTACGAATCTACCAATGTACTCACTCTTCATGCGAACGACCACACTTATACACATCTTTTGATCATAAATGCTGGACATGTCCGATCATGCCCCTTCTTGGGAGTCAGATCTTGAGTCTGGGCGCTTAGGACCACTTTGGTCATCCTAATATTGGGTGTATTCCTTATACGCGTTTCACACAAGAAGGAAGATAGATACTTATAATGAACAAAGTGTCAAATCTCTAGATAGCAACGATAATGAGTAGAAGAAGGGAAGATTTTCCTATCATCGCGTAGTCTTAAGTCATGATTGTGGCGCGCTGTCACAACCATAAGTAGAAACTACGTAATCGTGGTTGTGTTGAGCCTTTTAGATCCTAGGTAATTTAACCTCATGCTTCTGATACCAAGTTTGTCACGACTCGGATTCTGGAATCCGGATCGCAACCGGCGTTCGTTACCTCTCAGAGGTCGCAGATCAAGCTCTCATCTTGCAGTTCATCACATCTCATTAGTTAATTTGCGGAAAATTTAAAAACTTTTTATATGTATGAAGTATACATAGACTTCATATAATATTAACTAGATACATTCAGTATACTAAGCTCAACATAAGAAAACAACGATCTAACATAAAGAATCTCGAAACTGAAGATGTTATAGTAATAAATAGTTGCCAAAGACGGCCTTATTACAAAGCTTCAAAATGAAGTACAAAGAAACGCTAGGGACAACACAACTAGCTATGTCTAAAAACTAGAGGCTAGACTAAATCTGTAGCATGTCGAAATCATGAGGACCTACCAATTGGTTTGGAGAAACGCTGAAGTCCAAAACCGCTGCAAGTGTCGTAATCTGTACTCAGACCTGCACCTATAAAATTAGTAAATAGTAGGGGGGTTAGTACACCACTTGTACATAAGTATGGGTGTATGCACACATACATAAAGCTATGCATGTCAAGGAAAGCTCTTCCTAAGCAACATGCCATTTCTGGAAAGTCTAGTCATTAGACTTTCCTAATCTCGGTTAGTTGTGAATTGTGGTATGAATATAATGTATTATATACATTCAAAGCAACAATGCATTTTTCTATATGATTACAAGACATTAGTATAATCTAACATAATTTTAGACACAACTCGATGCGAAATATTTGAATTTTGGATCCTTTAGGCGAGAGCTCCTCTTTGTACAGTTAGAATTTTTTCAGTCTTTTACCTTCTTCTTTTGTGTAGTTCTATAACTCCTTTACGTCCTATGTTTTACTCCAAGTGCAATGATTCATTGTAGTCCCTACCCACAATGAATCAAGTAATAATTCAAAGATTAAGAATTTTTTGACTTAACTACAATTTGGGGCATGAATATATTTATAAGTAATACTTATTGACTATACTCATTCTTTAGTTGATTGCATAATTTGCATAGTTCTGTGGGGCATA